>CAUYMX010091721.1:0-10147 GCA_963573855.1 Lepilemur septentrionalis | reverse complement strand
GTGATTGCCTTTTCATGTTGAGTCTTCCAGGAGTTCTGTGTGCTTCTTGTACCTGAATATCAAGATTTCTGGCTAGGCCTGGCATATTTTCCTCTAGTATTTCATGAAATAAGTTTTCCAGCCCTTGTGAGTGGTCCTCAGCTCCCTCCGGCACCCCTATCAGCCGTAGGTTAGGTTTTTTTTACATAATCCCATACTTCTTGTAAACTTTGGTCTTGTCTTTTGTTTCTGTGTTCCCTTTCTTCCTCTGCTTTGTTGAGGGCATAGGGATAGTCTTCCAGCTCTGAAACTCTTTCCTCAGCATGGTCCATTCTGTTCTTAAAACTTACCATTGAGTTTTGGATCTCTATGAATATTTCCTTCATTTTTATGATTTCTGTTTGATTCAAAATATTCTTGAGCATGGCTATCCCTAAAGTCAAATATATTGTCCAACATTTACATTTCACTATTAAGAAATAATAAAAGATGCAGAGAAAACATCACAGGCTTTCAGTTTGTAGAACCATTGCTTCAAGTGTGCTTCAGACCTTGTTCACAATGTATTCTTGCTGAATTATGCTTTATAATCTTACAAAATGGGCATCATAATAGATATGTTGCAAATGTATAGGATAAAGTGTGCATGAGAGCACTTGGAACATAGTGAGAAATCAGCATATGGAGGGTACTTTCATTTAGTCATATGTTGCAGCTTCCCTCAAAGCATTGGGAGTGATTATTACTAAGATACTTTTGGTAGAATGCTCTTTCCTCCCCTAAAGACATCAAACCAATCTGGAAGAAAAGATGATTTACATACCAATAGAAGGAATGGTGTACACTGACAGACCCAGGCACCATTTGATCAATTCCCACAGAGGATTGATAGGCTTTCCATGGTCACCAAGCAGATCCACAAATTTCAGAGGCTCCTGAGATTGAAGACAAGAAAGAAAATCCAAGAGTATTTTCTTTAAAATGTATGGTCAAGACAAAACCATATGTAGGAATTTTGTAACAGCATTATTCATAACAGCCAAATACCAATTAATTGGGGAATAGGTAAATAATACTTTCATCCAATAAAATATTATTTAGCCTCACTCAGAAAGGAAATACTGATATATGGTACCAAATGGATAAAACGTGAAATATTATGCTAAGACAATGAAGCCAGTAACAAAACACCATACAATGTATGATTCGTCTTGGATGACATGTTTAGAATAAATGAAGCAATAGAGACAGATAGCAGATTAACAGTTACTTAAGGCTGAGGAAGGATGGAGAGATTTCAGAGCATAAGGTCTCTTTATAAAATGATGAAAATGTTCTAAAATTGTGATGATGGCCCCGCAACTCTGAATATACTAAAAACCGTTAGGTTGTATGCTTTCAATGGGAAAATTGCATGGTATGTGAATTATAACTCAATAACAATGTTATTAAAAAACAGCTACATTACAATGAAAAATATAGTTCAGAAAATGGCCACATCCCATTTCCACATGAAAAGCTTCAAGTACTATCATACAATCTTCCTGTTCTCAAGAGATGAGCTATTAATGAGTGACATAGTACAGTGGTTATGACCACCAACTCTGAGTCAGGCATTGCAATTCAAGGCAACAGGAGGACATTATACTTCCTTCTTTATCTTTTCTCAGGTTTTTAATTTCAAGACCAATTTTAATAAGCAGTATGTATGTTAAGAGGTTCTCCAAATTACAAGTCTCCTGGAAGTGGACTCAGAATAAACATTTTGTTAGTGATATTTGCTTTAGTTTTTTTTTTTATTTATTCAGTAAATAATGGGGATACAAACATTTTGGATATATATAATGCTGCTTGCCCCACTCAAGCCAGGGCTACAAGCATGTCCCCCCCTTACAGTGCATTTTGCTTCCATTAGTTGTGAATTTATTCCACCCACACAACCCCTAATGGCACCAAGTGAGTATTACTACCTTGTGAACAACTTAGTGTTGGTCAGTTAGTACCAATTTGTGAAAAATTCTTTGCTTTAGTTTTGATACAGTACTCTGATTATGAACTTACATTTCAGAATCAAACATCCTTAGCTTGTGGATTTACACAAACTTCCTGTTTGGGGAGATTTTCCAAGGTGTTTATATGAAAGAAATTGTATACTTATTTTTAAAGAATAAGAATAGTGATTGATTATTTATATTGTTTAATGTAGAGAGGAATAATGTGAGTTCTTTCTTATTGAAGGGCTACTCTATGTCAGACACTTTACAAGAAACATTCTTAGCACACAGTCCTCCTGTAACATAGACATCAGTAGCCTCATTCTGCATAGGAGTAAATTGCAAAATACATAAGTAACTTGCCCAAGATAACAAAGCTAGGAAGTGACCTCAAGCATAAAAAAATCATGGTAAAAGGGAAACTTCTTTCAAAAGTACCCATATCAACTTCTAATCTTGAAGATATAAACAAGAGGGGAAAAATACATAGGAGAAAAGCAGATAGCTGTGTGTCTGTCTCTAAAATCGTGAGCAGGGCCTCAGAGCCAGAAACAGAACCTTATATGTGTCAAGGCTGATCTGACCTGGAGGATGGGATCAGGGCCAAGCAGCTGGCATGCTGTTGGGACTTCAAGGGCAGGGTCAGAGCCAAGCAAATGTCAGGCTGTTCTGCAGCCTTGAGGACCCCACAGATGCCAAGTCACATGGACAGATGTTGGTTCCAGTGGCCAGAGGCTGCAGAATTATCCACAAGCCCACCAAAGCAGCCACCAAAGCAGCCACCCAAAGCCTCACAGGTCAGAGCCTACAGTGCCCAGTCAATCCCCATGCTAAGATCCCATTGTGCTGTGGGAGAGGACCACTTGGATTCCAGCCATACGGTATAGCTCAGAGCAGCCTCCAATTAGGCCATTCCCTCCCAAGCCCAGTGGGAGTGATGTGAAGGCTGCTTCCATGAAGCTGAGACCCATGTCATCCTTGTGCCATATACCCAACAGCTCAGGATGCCTTTAGCTGCTTCCTGATACCCACTGTGCCTGTCACTTGGTGTAATGACTGCACATACTCCAGGCAGGTTCCCAGTCTGTGCAAGTCTAGGTCTGTAGCAGTGGAGGGAGCCCTGTCACAACTCAGCCACAGCACCTGTTGGTGAATGTGGCACCCCAGCACTCTATCCTCCTATTCTTCCCCATACATACTTTAATTTTATCAAATGTATCACCTCATCACCTTTACTTTATATATTGAGTGTCCTGCACTGCTTCTCTATCACTTCTCAATGTTCCTTCTGATAACAATCCACATACAGGCAGCTGTCTGTAATTTTCACTTCTTTCCTTGAGGGCAGCATGTTCACAGGGTGCTTCTAATCCACCATTTTTCAGTCTCCTCCTAAGTTTATCATTTCCAAATATAGTGTTCTATCTTGCTTGGGTAAACAACCTGGCTACTTTTCTGTTTTTTGTAGTGTCTTGCTCTTGCTCAGGCTGGTCTCAATCTCCTGGCCTCAAGCAATCCTCCTGCCTTGGCCTTCCAAAGAGCTAGAATTATAGGCATGAGCCACTGCACCAGGCCTAAATCCTATAACTTGAGGAGTGCTTAATAAAATCACACATCCAAAGAGTCCAGGAAAAAGTTAGGAAAGCCCCCAAAAATCTTCCAGAATCCTGAAACTAATCACTGAAAGAGGAGGTGGGGATAAAGAAACCAAGGAGAATTCATTATTTTTACTGTGAGTTTCTTTTCTCTATATCTCTAACATATGGCACACAATAGAAGCTCATTAAATATTTACAAAAGAAAAAAGGGAAGGAAAGAAAGAAGTTAACATACTTTCCCATCATGTCCCTTTGCTGACATCATTGTGATCCACAACTGCAAGGAATATTTCATTTTCTTCAGTTTAACATGTTGAACTGAGGCTCCTAGCATAGTTTTGAGGTGATCCACAACCTTATAAAATGAAGATATAAGAATAGAAAAATATGATGAAAAAAAGGTTTACCACTGGACAGTGGCATACTAGGAAGCGCCAGGCCTTCAATTCCCCATGGAAACACCCGCACACATGTATGTATATATATACACATATATATGTGCATGTGTGTCTGTATAAATATGTATATATATATATATATATATACCAAAGTAACTTTGTGAGAACTCTAGAAACCAGTTAAGAACACGTAGCAACCAAGAAAATGCCTAAAAGCCTTAGAAAAACACACATGCACACAAAAAATGCTAGGAAATTTCATAGCATTTTTGTTTACCATTGTCTTACCTGCACTGTCCCCCCTCCCCTGGCACAGCATGGTACAGTTGGGAGGAAGCCAGCCAATTACTGGCTTCTCCCTCAGTATGAAAGGAAACATGTGGAACTTGCTTACAAAGTTCTGGCTTGTCTGGGGGCAGCCAAGGGAATTGTTTTCTCTTTTGCCTGACTTGAAGCACTGACAAGAATGGTAGAATAGTTTGGATTGTAGGCTAGAGGCTACTTAAAGCAGTGATGGGAGCTATCGCATGAGTGAGATGCAGGATTATTGTAGTCCTGTGGGTGCCGGTGGGCAAGAGATAATCAGCACAGAATAAACAACTCTAACTCTGAGAAGGAGCAGGGGTGAGACACTACTGATGATCCTCAGGACTCCCCATACCACCCTCCTTTGCTTCTAGACACATAAATAGACACAATTCCAAGCAAGTCATGAGATATAAAGTGCTACCCATGAGGAAGTACAGCAAAATCCAAAACAGCTACATAATTTTTACAATTTATACAGACATAAATTAAGAGAATATACATGGCAAAGGATATTCAAAGTATTAAATAATAGTGTAAGGAACACAAAGTTGGAACAGGCCAAATTCATTGACATGGGCCTACTAAGAAGAAATTCGGGATTTAATATTGCAGCTCATAGTGTAAGCAAAAGCTCTAAATAGTTGATGAAACATGGACCAAAAGGTATTCTACATTAAACGAAGTTGAAATTCCAGTCCTGCCTTGGCATCTTATAGAGGGAGGGATCCACATTCTTGGTGATATACATCATTTAAGATCATCTGCACCCGAATGTTTAAGGCAGCACAATTCATTATTGCTAGGTCGTGGAAACAACCCAAATGTCCGTCAATTCATGAGTGGATTTTTTAAATTTGGTATATGTTTACAATGGAATATTACTCAATTTTAAGAAACGACAGTGAGATTGTGGAAAATAGCAGAATAGGAGTGCACTCCTGGCTCTCTGCTCTCAGAGTCAGAGGTGAAATTGGCAGACCACTGCAAGCAAGTGAACTCCACTTCCACAGGACCAGCTCTGCAGACCTACAGAGAAACAGCGTGGGACACAGGACCTCAGTGGAAAACAGAGGTGAATTGCAAAATTTCTCGTGAAGTAGAGAGACTGACGGGCGCCTTAGAGAGGGAGCCCAGTTCCTGCTCCGGCCGGCCGGCCGGCATCTACACCGCAGCATTTTGATTCCCGGGGAGACCACCCTTCCCCCACTGTGCCCCATGCCTCACAACTAGGGAAGTGGCTGAAGTCTGCGGGTAACAGTGGTGTAGGCAGACGGGCTGTGCGGAGAAAAAACTGGAGCAGGAAAAATTTTGAACTCTCCGGAGTGCTCCTCTATTTCGGGAGGGCCCTAGCTCAGCGGGCGCTCCCCACTGCGACAAGAGTGAGTGCGGAGAGTGCGTTCACCTTGCCCTGGGAACTCGCTGAGGATTTGGCAGACACTGGATAGACCTAGCGTCCCTGCTACCCTGCACATGAACAGTGCGGTTTCAGCGAATTGGGACGCTGCTGCAGCGGGCGAGCCTTGGGAGGCTGTGCTACACAGGGACTCAGAGCGCAGACACTGCATGGGGGATGGGAATTTTACCCTAGCCTGGAAACATTGCAGGCTGCTCTGACAGTGACCACAGCCCCTTACCGGTCCCAAACCTGTGGAGCAGGTCCGGCATTTGAAAGAGGTTAGGGGGAAGAGTCTTTCCGGTGGCTCCCATTCAGCTCCTGTTCAGCATTTGAAGGAAACGTTAGGGAAACGTGGTGACAGCCAGCCACAGCTGATGTGCCAGGCTGGTCTTGGGTCCTTGCTCTCCCTACACAGCTGTTTTCATTCTGAGCCAGGAGAGTAGAACCAGCTTGATAGGGAGGAGTTTCAAGGGAGATTGCCTCTTCACCTGGGTCCTGGGGAGTCAGCACTACCCACCCTCTCCTGTGACTAGGGCCTGGTGCTTCTTGAAGAAGGAACTGACAGCACCCCTGGGTGGAGCTGAAAAGTAGGCCATTCATCCAGTAACCTGGTCGACATACTGTCACCTTCCCTTCCAGTCTTTTTCCCTGCTAGAGGCTGAAAGAAGAAAGAAGCAGCCTTTCAGATTGTGGTTCATAATACAGTGCCAGCAACTCCAATCCTCGACAAAGAGCCCAGATCAGAAAGAACCAGTGAAACATCACGAGAAACATGAAGAATCAGACAGAAAAATCACCTCCAAAAATAAACTCTCTATCATCACCAACTGATAGCAACCTACTTGATACGATTAATCTGACAGAGAAAGAGTTCCAAATATGGATGGTTAGAAAACTCAATGGCATAGAAGAGAAAATTGATTCCCAACATAGAGAAACCACAAGAACAATACAGGAAATGAATGAAAAATTCTCCAAAGAAATTGAATTGATAAAGAAGAATCAATCAGAAATCCTGGAAATGAAGGAAATATTCAGAGAGCATGAAAACTCAATGGAAAGTCTTAAGAACAGGATGGACCATGCTGAGGAAAGAGTTTCAGAGCTAGAAGACTATGTCTATGACCTCAACAAAGCATAGGAATAAAGGGAACACAGATACAAGAGACAAGACCAAAGTTTACAAGAAGTATGGGATTATGTAAAAAAAAAACCTAACCCACGGTTGACAGGGGTGCCGGAGGGAGCTGAAGACCACTCAAAAGGGCGGGAAAACTCATTTCATGAAGTACCAGAGGAAAATATGCCAGGCCTAGCCAGAAAGCTCGATATTCAGATACAAGAAGCACACAGAACACCTGGAAGGCTAACATGAAAAGGCACTCACCTCGTCACGTGATTATTAGGCTGAACAAAGTAAATGCAAAAGAAGCAATCCTCCGTGTAGCCAGACAAAAACAACAAATAAACTTCAAAGGCAGGCCTATCAGATTAACTGAGATTTCTCAGTTGAAACCCTACAAGCCAGAAGGGACTGGTTGCCTATCCTTAATCTTCTAAAACAGAATAAAGCCTGACCTAGAATTGTTCATCTGGCAAAATTAAGTTTCATCTATGAGGGAGAAATACAGTCCTTCTCAGACAAGCATTCTCTGATGGAATTTGCAAAGACTAGACCAGCCCTACAGGAAGTTCTTAGACCGACCTTTCACCCCGAACACAGCACTAGGCACTATTCAGAGTAAAATCCTCAAAGAGTTTAAAGGCTAGAACTTGAACTACAGAATGGCACAAAGAGTAAAACAAAGCAACTGGACGTTACCCAACAATATGAATGTAAACGTTCCTCAAATTTCAGTGCTTTCAATAAATGTTAATGGCTTAAACTGTCCTCTGAAGAGAAACAGACTGGCAGAGTGGATAAAAGTCCACAAGCCCAGTATCTGCTGTATACAGGAAACAAATCTAACCCACAACGATGCATTCTGGCTGACGGTCAAGGGATGCAAAACTTTTATTCAGGCAAACAGAAGTCAAAAGAAAGCAGGTGTAGCTATACTATTTGCAGACAACATAAGCGCTACAATAACAAAAGTAAAAAACGATAAAGATGGCCACTTTATAATGGTGAAAGGGAAGATCTAACAAGAAGATTTAAGTATTCTTAATATTTATGCACCCAACGTAGGAGCACCTAACTACATAAAGCAAACCTTGTCAGATCTTAACGACCTGCTAAACAATACGGCCATAGTAGCAGGGGACATCAACACTCCACTGAATCAACTGGATAGATCCTCCAAACAGAAAGTGAGCAAAGAAATAATGGACTTAAACAGAGCTCTTGAACAAAAAGATCTGACAGATCTCTACAGAACATTACACCCAAATAAAGCTGAAATTACATTCTACTGAGCAGCCCATGGAACCTTTTCCAAAATTGACCACATAGTAACCCACAAATCAGATCTCAACAAATTCAAAAAAATAGAAATTATACCATGTGTCTTCTCTGAACACAGACGTATAAAATTAGAGTTCAATTCCTGTAGAAACTCTCACTGCTTCACAAAGTCATGGAAATGAAACAATTTATTACTGAAAAATTCTTGGGTCAAGGAGAAAATTAATGGGGAAATCAAGAGTTTCTTCGAACTAAATGATAAAGGAGACCCAAGTTACCAAAACCTGTGGGATACAGCAAAAGCATACCAAGAGGAAAACTAATAGCTATAAATGTTCACATCCAAAAGACTAAAAGCTTGGATATTGACATCCTAATGAATAACTTCAAGGAACTGGAAGAGGAAGAGCTAATCAATCCCTATCCCAATAGAAGAAAAGAAATAACAAAGATCAAAGCAGAACTAAATGAAATTGAGAATAGAAGAATAATACAGAAGATCAACAAAACCAGAAGTCAGTTTTTGGAAAAATAAACAAAACTGATACCCCCCTGGCTAGACTGACAAGATTTAAACGGGAAAGGATTCTAATAAACTCAATTAGAGATGAAAAAGGGGAGGTCACAACAGACACCACAGAAATAAAAAACATTATCTTTGATTACTATAAAAATCTGTATCCTCAAAAACTACATAACGAGGAGGAAATGGACAGATTCCTGGAAACATACAACCTTTCTCAGTTCACCCAGGAGGTAACAGAATTCCTAAACAGACCAATTTTAAGCTCAGAATTTGGAGTAGTAATTAAGAAGCTACCAAAATGGAAAAGCCCAGGACCTGATGGCTTCACGTCAGAGTTTTACCAAACATACAAAAAAGAACTCATACCTATTCCTCAGAATTTATTCCACAACATTCAGAAGGATGGAATCCTTCTGAATTCATTCTACAGAGCGAACATCACTTTAATTCCAAAACCAGGAAAGGACCCAACAAAAAAAAAAAATTACAGACCAATATCCCTTATGAATATAGATGCAAATATCCTCAACAAAATTTTAGCTAATAGAATTCAGCAACACATCAAAAAAATAATCCATCGCGACCAAGTGGGCTTTATTCCAGGGATGCAAGGCTGGTTCAACATTTGCAAATCTATAAATGCAATTCGCATCATAAATAAAACCAAGAATAAAGACCATATGATTCTCTAAATTGATGCAGAAAAAGCATTTGATAAAGTCCAACATGCTTTTATGATAAAGACTCTAAACAAAATAGGTATATGTGGCTCATTCCTTAAAATTATCAAATCCATTTATGACAAACCTACGGCCAACATCATCCTAAATGGGGAAAAACTGGAATAATTCCCACTTTGAACTGGAACTAGACAAGGATGCCCACTCTCCCCTCTCCTATTCAACATAGTGCTCGAAGTCCTAGCAATAGCAATTAGGCAAGACAGTGGTATTAAGGGTATCCAAGTTGGTGCAGATGAGAACAAACTCTCGCTTTTCGCTGATGATATGATATTATATGTAGAGGACCCCACGGATTCTTCCAAGAGACTCCTTGATTTGATAAATGAATTTGGTAATGTCTCATTCTATACAATCAATATACACAAATCAGAGGCATTCATATATGCCAAAAATAGTCAAGCCGAAACTCAAATCAAAAAGGTACTACCTTTCACTATAGCCTCCAAAAAAAATAAATATCTAGGAGTAAATTTAACAAAAGATACGAAAGACTTATACAAGGAGAATTATGAAACAATAAAAAAGAAATTGTTTAAGATGTAAAAAGATGGAAAAATTTGCCTTCTTCATGGATTGGTAGAATCAATATTGTTAAAATGTCTATATTACCTAAAGTTATCTACAGAATAAATGCAATCCCCATCAAAGTACCACCTCCATTCTTTACAGACCTAGAAAAAATAATTCTTCACTTTGTATGGAACCAGAAAAGACCTCGTATAGCCAAAGCAATCTTAAGCAAAAAGAACAAACTGGGAGGCATCAGTCTTCCTGACTTCAAGTTGTACTATAAAGCAATA
>CAUYMX010091716.1:0-27856 GCA_963573855.1 Lepilemur septentrionalis | reverse complement strand
AAAATTAAATATCTAGGAATAAATTTAACAAAAGATATGAAAGACTTATACAAGGAGAATTACAAAACACTAAAAAAAGAAATTGTAGAAGACGGAAAAAGATGGAAAAATCTACCTTGTTCATGGATTGGTAGAATCAATATTGTTAAAATATTAATATTACCTAAAGTGATCTACAGAATAAATGCAATCCCCATCAAAGTACCATCATTATTCTTTACAGACCTAGAAAAAATAATTCTTCACTTTGTATGGAATCAGAAAAGACCTCATATAGCCAAAGCAATCTTAAGCAAAAAGAACAAACTGGGAGGCATCAGTCTTCCTGACTTCAAGTTGTACTATAAAGCAATAATAATCAAATCAGCATTTTATTGGCACAAGAACATGAGCATTGATCTTTGGAACAGGACTGAGAGTCCAGAGATGAAACCATCTGCATATGGTAACCTAATATTTGATAAACCAGACAAAAATATACATTGGGGAAAAGAATCTCTTTTCAATAAATGGTGTTGGGAAAACTGGATAGCTACATGCAGAAAAATGAAACTGGATCCCTACCTCTCACCTCTCACAAAAAATACACTCAAAATGGCTTACAGACCTAAACCTATTTGGATTTTTCTTCAGGACTCTGACTGAGATTTTGCTTCCTCCTGCACTGATGTCCATAATCTGCTTGTTTCTTTAGTCATCAGCCTCACAAAGAATAGCATAGAAGTTTAGCTCCAAGTTCTCAGATGCCCTCCCTACCCTTTTCAGAATCATTAGGTGCCATAACCGCAATAGCAAGGAATGTCTGAAATTACTTCTGATTTAATATGACATTTGTACCTCCTTAATAGTTTTAAATAAAAAAAGACAATAGAAAACAATAGAAAGTATAAACAGGACTAAGAGTTGCTATTTTGTTTCCTCATAGATTTTCTGTCTGACTAATCTGTCTATTGTTGAACGCAGGGTACTGAAGTCTTCTAATGTTATTGTATTGCAGGCTGTCTCTACCTTCAGATAATTTTATATTTAATTTTTATATTTTGATGCTCTGACATTGGGTGAATATATATTTACAATTGCACTATTGTTATGTCCTCTTGATGAATTGACCTCTTTATCATTACATAATGATCTTTGTCTTTTTACTGTCTTTACCCTATATATATTTCTTCTGATGTATATATTGTCACTCTTGCTCTCTTTTTGTTCTATTTGTGTGGAATAACTTTTTCTATCCCTGCATTTTCAGTTTATATGTATCCTTAAAAATGAAATATATCTCTCATAAACAGCATATACTTGATTCTTGATTTTATCCATTCAGCCACTCTATGTCTATTTATGAGAGACTTTAATCCATTCATATTCAAAGTAATTATTGATAGGTAAGAATTTTCATTTTGTAATTTGTTTTCTGATTGTTTTGTAGATCCTTTGTGTCTTTCTTTCTTGTTTGCTCTCTTCCTTTGTAGTTTGATGGTTTTCTGTAGTGGTGTGCTTTCAATTTTTTCTTTCTATGCTTTGTGCATAGGTTTTGCTTTGTGGTTATCATGGGGCTAACAAAAAAACCTTATAATTAAAATGCTATTTTAGGATGATAGCAACTTAACTTTGATTACATACAAAAACTCTATACTTTTATTCTTGTCCACCATATTTTATGATGGTGAAGTCAAAATTTACATCTTTTTGTAATTTGTATCACTTAAAATTTATTGCAACTATAGTTGTTTTTAATAGTTTTGTCTTGTAACCCTCATACTATAGAAAAAATTGCCTTATACTTCACTGTTACAGTACTGGAGTATTCTGAATATAATTATGTATTATTTACATCATTAAGTTTTGTAACTTCATATGTATTATGTTATTAATTAGTGATCTTTCATTTCAGTTTACATAATTTCTTTTAGCAAAATCTGTCATACAGTCCTAGTTGCAATGAATTCCCTTAGTTTTATTTGTATGGAAAAAGAATATTTTTCTCTTATTTCTGAGGGGTAATTTTTATTGGTAAAGTATTCTTTGTTTGTAGTTTTTTTTTTTTTTTTAATTCAGCACTTTTAATATATCATCCCATTCTATACTCGTCTTCATAGTTTCTGCTGAGAAATGCACTGGTATTCGTATCACATTGGGTAGGTGAGGGGATAGGGAAGAAGATTGTGTTCATGGCAAGTGATTCTAATGTCAGTTTGTCACTGAAAAGTTCTCTCATGCTCCATCCTTGAAATGCTGATTGGCATAGAAAATACAGTATCAGTCTTTCTCATATCTTGCTGACTGTGAGAGTTGAGCCTACTTGATCCTCAGATTGTAGCCCAGGCTCATAAATTTACCCTTGGCTCATGTGGGAGGGATAAAAAATGTCTGGTGTCTGAATCCCAGGAGATAAAGGTCTATTTGATTTTGCGTCTGCCCTACACTGACCTTCTTACCCCAATCTCTAGTGGTTACTTTGTTATAGCGTCCTTGTTCCAAAAAGGATTTACAGCATTTTGCAAAAGTACACACAAAACAACCAGTTAAACCCCACAAATGAGTTGAAGTTTTGTTGTAGATTAATATTTTACATGGAAAAATTTATAGCAAGTGAAAATAGCAAGAATATGTCCTGTTTGAGTCATACACATACATACATATTTAATTAATGTTCTGGAAAATTTTTAGAAGTTGTCTTTAGTTTTAGGTATTATGAGTTACTTTTACACTTTCTTGTATTTCATAATTTATGCAGTAAAAATGCATCACTTTTATAACAAAAACACACTGGTTTTAAAAAGGAATTTCAAAGGAAAATTAAAGAAGGAAAACATAAGATTAAGCTGGGGGGGTTAGTACACAAAATAAATTCCACAAATTACTTTGAACTTGTACTCATTCCTTGACAAATATTTCTGTGCATCTCTCATTTTCCAGGAATTGCACTACTTTTCCTATCTTCATAGAACATACTGTCTAGTGGGGAGGCAGATATTAATCAAATAATCAGAAAAATAAGTGAAAGTGTATTTTTGTACTAACTAGTATAGTGGAAATGGTAATCATCCGAGCACACATAATAAAGGAAATAGCTTGTTAGTTTCAGGAGCTAAGTTGTTTATTGATTGATTAATTGAAAACCACACTTTGCTATTTGTGGATACTATATTTGTTCCTCAGTTTCCCAGTAGCAAAAATAAACAAGAAATATGATTGACTATACAATTCATTCCCAAGAGCAGCATAACTGTTTATTTCTAGGACTGATACAAATCTCTCATAAGGATCCTTAAAAAGAAAACATCGATAGCATCAACAGAATCTGTAATGTAAATATCAGTCTATTACCAATCACCAGGGATTGAGTTCTTGTCTTCAATTGGTGGAGTTGCTGTTTCACAATCTCAACGTCTTATAGATTATCAGGAGAAATCTGAGGATCATTGCTCTTCTAATTCCATTTTCTTCAGTTGCATACTTACTGCTTCCCCGCAGGTGGTTACTTTATTTAGATCTCCCTTTGGCTTTTACTTTTTAGACTTGTCTACACATTCACTTAGAAACAAATTGATAAATTTGGTGAGATAACTAGTTATATTAAAAGTAATGTGGCTAGCAATATATCCAATAGACACAAATTGAGGCCTACAAGATGTGACTTTATTAAATATAATGCAACTCAGCTCTCAGATCCCACATCTGCCTAGAGCAAATGGAAAAACCTATACTTTTCTAGCATATTCAACATAAGTCAGTAATTTATAAGCCAAAAACAAATAATGAAACCTCTGTTACTGTTTAGTTCAACGTTTAATCATTTTGGATAAATCATCAATCCTTAATGGTCTCTTTCTCTCTTTTTGTATGTCTTTCTATCTTCTGTGACCTAAGTTTGTAGGTGGTGGTGGTGGTGAAGGGGTGCTTATGCATTATTCTGAAATAATGGAAGTAAGCAGTGTCTAGTCATTGTTGCTGCAGTTTGGGTTTTCTCATGTCTCTCAATATCTGGGCATCACCACCCATACTCAAGTACAATACCCTATATATAGTAGAGATTTAATAAGAGTGTTTTGTTTGTTTAAATAGGAAGCAATATTTTTGAGATCTCACACTCAGATTATTTACATGAATTTGTTGCAGATTTCACAATTTTGTAAGCTTTCTGTGTCATCTTTCTAAAATAATGTGTTATAAACAATAGCTATTCAACAAATATTCAATAAATAGATTTGAATTATTTATTCTCTGAAATTCCATAATGAATTGCGAGGCTTTTGCTTTGATTGGTGAGAGGTTAAGGAGTAGAAGTTAAGGATGGAGCGGTTTCAATCCACACAATATCTCAGTGTGCATTCATTGGATTTGTTTTATGTCTATAATTTGCATACCCTCACTTCACTGGACTGTGAGTATAAAATGAGGTCACACTGATTTTCCTTTTATATTAAATGTTAATTCCCCATTTACAAGAGCTCAAACTTCTCCCAACTGGAATGTAAGAACTCTCCAAACAAAACGTGGCCAGTTGTTTCCCGTGAACAACAAAGAATTGCCATATTTATGTTTACAACTGATCTGTGGTGCTCTTCCTATTCTGTTCTCATGCTTCCTAGCCAGTGGCTACTGTTCAGGACACCACCTAAAGGAAGCTCACTGTTACTGCTGCTAAAGTGTGTCTTTCTAGAGAATGCCATTAACTGTACTGAGTGCCTTACCCTAGTGTCCCTGGGAAGCCCCAGTGTTGCTGCATTGCCTGCAGAGCTGCAAAGATTGGCCCCTTCCTTAGTTTTCTGACTCATTTTTTCACTTGGCCCCTGATATTACAATGCTTGAGTCCAGAGTCTCACAGATTCTCTCAGGAACATTGTCTCTTCAATTTTTTCAAATTGACTAATCACAACAATTTTTGCAACCAAACAAGACCATTTAATATTTGCATTTTCTATCTCCATCAACATGTACCTTTTTGAGTAAAAACAATAAAGGATATATGTGCCATAGGCATTTCCAGAAAAGATCCGTGTTGTTTTCACATATATTAATGAGAAATTTGAAGTTTATTTCCAGAATTCCAGTGTGTGCTGAGGTTGAATACAGATAATTTTGGTTAAAATTTCTTTTTCTTTTCTTTGAATGATTTAAATAATTGCTTCAACATTTCACTAAACTGTACAGCAATAGAGCATCTATATTTAAACTTAATGAATTAATAATTATGTCATAGACATGTAACAATTACAAAAGCATTATCAAAAAATAAGCCAAAAGAGAAAACATATCCATAATTTAGTGATATTTAGATACCTTAAAGGAAAAGATACTTTAGATATTTAGATACTTAAAGGAATGTAAAAGAGGGTAATAATGCAATCCCATTTACTAACTGCCAAGTGGTGACATAAACAAGATACGAAAGACACCAGGGGAAGAACAACTATGTGCATAATTACCAACCTTGGTAATTCTTCTTTCTGAATTATTTTTAAGTTATAATTATTTTTAATTCTTAAAAGACTTTAGAAAAATATTGTCAGAGTGGAATGTGTAATCTATTTCTTCATCAGAGGAATATGTGCTTATTGAAATATTGAAATAGAAAACTTTATCTTGTTAATAATTAGAACTGTTCTAACATAGCATGCTTGTTATTAACTTCTGGTTTCATATTGTGTGTTTATTTTGCCTAACTGTGTCCTTTCCCACTGGAATTTTGCAAAATCATGCAATAATTAATTTTTAGAGCATAGTTTCTCAAACTTAGTGGTATGTTGTAATGACCTGGAAAAGCTTTAAAGAAATAATTGATACCTGGAGCCCATACCTGGAGATTCTAGTGTAATCGGTATTTGGTGCTTCCTGGCTTAAACCTTCCCCAAAAGATTCCAATGTGTAGCCAAGTTTGAGAACATGTGTTCTGGAGTTAAAGAATTTCTTAGATCACCCCTCACACCAAAATAGCCTTGCTAAATATACAGAGGCAATATTTCATAAGGTTTGAGAGGCTGTGGATTTTAATTGCCCAGGTTGGAGCTTCCAATCTATCATGTCAAAAATATGTGTCACTTTAAGAAAATTATTTAAGCTTTCTAAGCTGTACTTTCTTTATCTGTATAAAGAGAGCAATGTTACATATGTCAGATTCATAATAAAGATCAAATTAAGTAAATTTTGTAAAATATTTAGTACAATCTAGTACATAGAATATACTCAATACCTGTTAGGAATTCATAATTATGATTATTAATAATTTGGATAATACATGTATGTAGTTCACATAGAAAAGCATCTGGCACAACAAACGTTTGTTGATATTATTATCACTATTGTTTAAAACACATAGGTCATGATTGCCTCCTGTGGTCACAAGACCTACTGCAAACCCTCTGCAGCAGCCAATTTCCAATTTTTCTGGCTGCATTTATAGAATCGAATAAAACATCTTACTTTTTAAAAGATAAATTTGGATAATGGTCTATATTATCCATCTTCATTTCCAATATATAGAGCTCTGATATTCAAGCTAGAAGTAAAGTAATTCTGAGATATTATATGTCATATAGGTAGAAGAAAGGTTAACTCTCTCCTGTTTTAGATAGGCAAATGGCTTACTGTATTTACTTTAATGTTTTATTGGAAGTGAAAAACTATCTTTACGTACTTGAGAAGTAATACACAAATGAGTGATATCAAAGAAAAAGAGAAAGAAATGTTAATAACACAAATAATGAAATGAAGGCAGTTGCTTCAAATTCTCTTTTGGAAATACAAGGCCTAAACTGATGTGATATTGGATCTACTGCATTACGTTTATTTTTATAACTTTATTTTATAATAATTTTATAATTATAAAACAGTCACAAAAATAGTACAAATTTCTGGCCTTTCTGTTTCTCTTAATGTTAATATCTTACCATAACCGAAATACAGTTATCAAAACCAGGTTATTGAAATATTGCTATTAAATAACTTTCAGAATTTGTTTGGATTGCACCAGTTTTGGTCCTAACGTCCTTTTTTCTTTTTTAGGAACCAATGCAGAATGTCACATTTCATTTATTTGTCATTTCACCTTACTGTGCTCTAATCTGCAATAATTCCTAAATTGTTTTTTGTTTCTATGAGCTTAATAATTTTTAAAAGTGCTGATTTTGTAGGATTTTTTTTTTCAATTTGTGTGTATATAATGTTTTCTCATACTTAGGCCAGGGTTATGGATTATTAGGAATAATACTACAGAGGTGAGGCACCTTTCTCAGTGTAACATATAAAGGGATTCATGAGGTGAATACGTTTTATTTCTGTTGGTCTTAACCTTGAACACTTTGTTAAGGTTGTGTCTGATGGACTTATTTGTACTACAAAGTTACCTTATTCCCTTTTAATTAATAAATATCTTGGGGTGATATTTTGAGACTATGCCAATATTCATAGGAGAGACTATATTCTCCTGCCATATGAGACTATATTCTCCTACCATGAGAAACATGACTGTTTCTCATTGAAATTTTGCTCACTAACTTTAGTGAGCACCAAATCTATTGGTGAATCTTGCTTACAACAATTGTCACTTAGTACTGTAATCATGATTTTCTATTTCCCTCTATCCTTCCACATTTATCAATTGGAATTCATTGGTAGAAAAGAGTTGTTTTATCTCATGCATTTATATATTTATTCAGTTACTTATTTATTTCAGTATGAACTCCTCACAAAGACATATTTTATTCTTTAGCTTCCAATATAGCACCATGATTATTCATTGCATTGTTTAAATTGTTTAAATTGTTTCCAAGAAGTGGAACCCATTCTTCGTGTCTTGTGTCACCTCACTTCGAATAATGGGCTCAAGCTTAATCCAGGATAATACAAGAGGTGCTAACTCACTGTCATTTCTTAAAATTGAGTAATATTCAGCCCTGAACGATTTTTAAACATCACCATTCTCAAATTAATAAGCGTTTCTTATTTTTTTATTCTTCACAGGGCGAAAAAGGAAGTGAGGGAGAACCAGGAATAACAGTAAGTCACCTCGTGGAAACGTTCCTGCTCACTGCCGTCCCCAGGTTCCTGGTGTCCCTCCTGCAATGACAGAATGTGCCGTGGTCCCAGCGGCCCACGTGCTCTTCATTTCCCGTCGCTCGCCCACAGCAAGAGAGCAGTAACATTTGCTCTTACACCCCTTTCCCAGAAACCGGTTTTAGAATTTCGTCCTTTTTGTATCATAAACACTGGCTCATCAGCATTTTCCGAAGTTCGTAAAAGCAACATGAAGATGTGGCCATTGGGCAGTGGCTTCCTTTGGGGCCAGGCCACCGCTGCACCCTGTCTCTCTCATCTTTGTCGCACCTGCCCCCAGATGCCCATCCTCCCCCCTCGTCACTTAGACGTGGCTGGTGGATGCTCTCCTGCACACGCGGTGATCCAGGGCAGCTCGCGGGCAGAGGCGGCAGTGGCCGGGGCAGCGCCCCAGGGCCTCCCTCACCGCTCTGTGTTCTCTCCTAGGGCATTTCCGTGAAGGGAGAAGAAGGCATCGTGGGCTTTTCAGGAGTCAGGGTAAAGCATGCACCTTGTGACTGTGCTCGTTTGTTTTCTTTTGCTTTTTGCATAGACTTTCTGCCTTAGAGCAGTTGTAGGTTCACAGCAAATTGAACAGAAAAGTACAGAGATGTCCCGTTACTCACCCCCCATCCCACCCACACGCACACACACACACACACACACACACAGCCTCCCCGGAGAGGTGCATCTGCCGGTCCCTGAACCCACTGACACATCCTTCCCACCCAGGAATGGAGGGGTCTGACACGGTGCCTCCATTCGGCAGAGGGAGCACAACACGGAACCTTTCTGATTGTGCACTAGGCTAAATTAGTCTCTGGGAACCAAAAATGTAGAATTTCTCAAACCACAGGAGTTCAGCAAAAATATCCCCTGTGGCGGGGATTGGGGAGGGGTCTCCTCCCAAGGCGATTCAGTCACCCAAGAGGCAGACTTTACCTTCAGAGCTGCAGCCTAAAGTGACCCTACGACCTCTGCTCCACAGCCAAGCCTAACTGTGGTCAGAGTCCCACATCCAGGAAGAAAAGAAGCAGGTTTTGGAGACTGTCTGGCAGTCAGTACCACTAAAAAGACGTAGGTCACGGTCTCCACAAATAAGACTAAAGAGATTTGTTAGGACATTGGCGTACACACCTTTTTATATATTTACCGTTTTACCATACCATCTTTGTAGATTTGTCCATATTTAAGTGGTAGAAATGATGCATTTTATGACAGTGTTGCTAACATGATTTGCCTCCTTTAGAAAGTAAGTCTTCGGGTGGTTTTAATGCCTCTCACAGTAAGGGCAGCTTTGCTGTTATGATGGACTTTGCTCCTTCAGTGGATCAATTCTTTTTATCGTAGTCAAAAGGGGGAGGAATTGCATGTGGTGTTGAATTTGGTAGCTTGCTACCAGTCTTCAAGATCTGGGCTTCAGATGAGTTCTGTTGGTGCAACAGCGTTTTGCTTTAATCAGCATCAAATCCCGTGCTAAAGCCCTCGGGGAAACTTGGCTGCGTGTTCTGAGCTGTTGTTGCTTCTGTTTTCTGTTCAACCAGGGAAGCGCTGGCTTCGACGGTGAAAAAGGCTCGCCAGGACAGAAAGTAAGTTTGATGTGTAAAAGACAACCTGCTCTGGGCCTGCGATGTCTCACGAAGGTCATACAGGAAGGCTGTGATGTCCCAGGAAGGAACACTTGTCCCCAGAAAGCCACAGACCACTTTCCCTGCGTTTGCAGTGGCATGAGCAGTCCTTCCTCCCAGAGCATTCACAGTATTGAGCCCAATCGCTGACCTTGGTCCCTCCCACCACCCCCCTCAAAGTTTCCATCACTCAGCCCCCACCAGCCATGGCTTCTGTCCCTTCTAACCTCACACTCCTCCCCTGTGTCATTGTCACTCTGGGGAAGGTTGTCAACTGGGTTGCCCAAGGCCCATCTAAATTTTGGTTTAGATTGACCCACACTGTGACTCTCACTTATGTGTAATGACAACCCAGTTAGTTATTTTTATCGTGTGTGTGTGTTCCCTGGACAGACTTTTGGCTGTGTTTTAGAAAAAATGTTATGTGAGAAATGTATCATGAATCCGGATCAGATTTAGAATTGTCTAAGCACTAGGTGGTAAGAGAGTGCACACACACAAGCAGATTTTTAGGTTAGAGATCGGTGTGTTTTCACCATTCATTGTACTCACTGGTTCTGCCCTGGAACGTACAGCACGCGCCCCCCCCCCGCCCCCGCACCACTGCCGGCAGCTCCTGGGTCTTGCTTCAGGTAGTGCCGGCACGCGCTGCTGTGTGGCTTTACATGCGTGTACTTTAGCAACAAAGCAAATGAACGTGTCTGTACTACCCTGCCGCTGGACTTTTCCACCCAGTGCACCCTAGATTCCCCATTAGCATGTACACGTCTGCTTCATTCTTTTGACGAGCTGCAGTGAATTGCAGTAAATGGATGCAACATATTTGCTTAGCCCCTCGAGGTTTCCGTATTTCCGACAAGCATGTGGTCAACATTTTGGTACACACGCCAGTGCCCACGGGCTAGTATTTTCGTTGCTCTGACCTAGTAGGTGCATAGAAGTAGATGCTTTTTAAAAAATCAATTCAGCCTCAGGATCCTGATTTCATGGACTCCTGCTCATGGCGCCACGGCAAGGTGGTGGTGTGACGGCTGGAGACTGTGAGGGCTGCCCCAGTGGGGAGTTCTGCATGTTTGTCCTGGGACCATGGGTGGACTCGCCTCCCGGTTTGCAGTTCTCACCTCCACTGGCTCCAGGCATGGGCTGTCTTGACCTAGTATTCTGGTTTCAGCCACTTGCAATTAACACCAATCTTGATGACTTCTGAAACCTCAATTGGTCTTATTCTTCTCATTCCTGTCTTTTTACCCGGAACTGAGGCTGGGATCTGATATCAGGCTCTGCCCTAATTACACCCAACCTTTCATAACATTAGTTACTGATGGGAGTGTCCTCAAAGTTTGTGCACCAGGAGCAACAGCCACCTGATCTGCTTCCCAACCAAAAGCCTTACAAAAGCCATGGTTGTAAAGGGCCAGCGGCTAACGCAGACATGAGCATTCAAAAGTGGCTCATTTCCATTCACCCCAAATAATTAAAGTGCTGCTGTTAATTCTTTACCATGTGCTAGTGAAATCATAATGATTATTAGTTTTTCTACCCCCAACACAAGGGAGTTGTAGTGTTTTAAAATGCAGGTGGACACAGCTGCCCCTAGACTCAGCAATTGAGTTGACGAAAGGCAAGATGCTCCGGAGCACTGACCACCTGGTCGCTCTGACGGCTGTGGCCCAGATGCAAGGGTTGCAGGCGCACGTCTTTGAGCTTACTTTCTGCGGTTGCAACAACTTGGAAAACACAGATCTTTCCAGTCAGGTGGGTTAAAGGGAGATAGTTTACTTGACTGTAGAGTAGGAAACAGGCAGGACTACACAGATAACTCAGGCGTCCTGCCTGTGAGGGCCAAACTGTTCCGTAGCTGTGTCTGTCCCAGGTCACCCACTGGCCAGGTGGCCATCGCTCCACAGCTGACTTTGGTTTTATGATATAAAATAAAGCCAGAAACCAAAAGCAGCTCCAAGGGGACATCTGTGAACGTAAACAGTGCATCAAGTGGGAGGAACCGAAAGAGAATATATACTCTGGGAAAGGTTTTTCTTTCCTTTGCATGAACACAGAATTGGTTAGCCCTTGTTTCTGCAGAGGCTAATAGAACGTCTATGAGTTCTAACCTTTTCTAAAAGGGAATGGAGAAGTGTGTTTTATTAATTTGGTTATCATAAATTTTCTGAAAAATTAGAGATTGTTTCCCCTCCTTTTTTTAGGGGAAACCTATTTTTAATAACTGAGCAAAAGATTTTGACAGCTAGAGTTATTTTAAAGTGTTCATTGAGAGCTGGTGTCCTTTGAGGAATACGAGGTAACAAATGCTGTTGAAAGTCCTCCGTCATCAGCAGCACAGTGTGAACTATGTCAGGACCTCAGGGACGTCGTATCTACACAGGTGTGCCAGGTGCAAACTCAAGAGTGTGGTCATGACGATGTGTAGTAGCCTGAAGTGGTGGCACGTGATTTCACATTGGGCTCTTGTACCAGCATCTCGCTGACTTCTCGTATGATAAATTCCATTTCATTTCTAGGCTGGTAGAGGTTCTTTAAGGAGATGCTTTCATGAAGCATGTGAGTTATATTCAACCTAACTGATGCTCCCTTGGCCATGGAAATGAAAACGGGTGCAGTAAACAAATGAACAGCACAAAGATGAGGGAGGCATGTTCTCACCACTGAAGACTAAACTATTCTTAAGTGCTTTAGAAATATGCATTTCCCTAAATGAGTCTAAGCGTAAATTCTTTTCATCTGTTGCAGCCAGTCCCTGGGACTTCTGCCTAATGATTTTCTTTAACTGGGTTGAGTCATTTCTACCCTCGAAAAATATAAAAATCAACTCTGTACTTCTGAAATTCTATAATCAGAACTCCTCATAAACCACGTATAAGACCTCATTGAATTCAAGTTAGTGATATATTACTAAATTTGGGGGAGGGAGATGGGGAGAAAGGAATGTATCCCTTCAAAGCACCTTATAATTATTCCTTTTAAAATAGACAATTATCTGAGTGTCAGTTTCTGATTCGGTTTCTCCTAATGGTGAGTTCTGTGATGCACCCTTTAGCAGAAGTAGAGGCCTCAAAGCAGGGTCTTAGGGAACCCCGTGGAGCCCCCGCAGGGTCCTTCCCACGTACGGGCACCAGCAGGCTCTGGGTAACCACCCCAAGTAGCTCTTCCTGCACCATGCCCTGCCTTCCCACCCCTTTCCTTTGCTGCATCCGCCACTGAAAAACACAAGGGAAGAGCTTTATATGGTCATTTTGACTCGAGGTTCCAGACTAGTGGGGTTCCAGGTGCCAGTAGTCTCAGAGGAATCTGGGTGCTATTTGATTCTTCCCTTTCTCCACCTCATTTTACATAATACCCACTTAATTTCAAACTGTTCAGATATATTTCAGAAGTGTCAGTGCTGTCTTGGCTTATTCAGCAAAATGGGGAGCTCTTGGTCTTTGGGGGTGCTTGTTTTTGTTTGTTGATGTCACAGCATGACTGAGTGATGCCTGGTGGCACAGGAGTGTAGAGCTGAGAAGTCCCAGGGCATTGTTTGAGCCGCGTTGGTCTGTTGGCCCTGCCCACAGCTCAGACTGAAAGCCTGGTCCCCCACCTCCCAGTCGCGGCACATGCTCACACTCAGCTTATCTCCTGAGATGGCCTCTAAGTAGGACATCTTTTTGAGCATCACAGAAATTCGTCTGTGCTTTTGAATCTTCAGCTCCACCTAGTTGAGAGGAAGTCCCGATCTAAACCACAGGCACAGAACAAAAAGCACAATACAAGCCCAACTCAGTTCAGTCCAAACAACATGACTTCCAGTGTAACTGCTCCTGGATGTCAAGAAGCCTCTGGAATAATCAGAGAACGTGCATTTCTTGTACCTTTGGCATCTGGCATTCTGAATTTGAGGAGCTGAGCCCTACGACTTCTTTAACAAGAGGGAATATATTTCTATTAATAGATTGCTAGAAAGCTTTGCTCGTCTATCGAGACACCTGCTGACGCGACTCTGATAAGGATAACCTTTATCTTTCAATAAATGCTCAAGGGAATTGAAAACAAAACTTAGTGTGAGAGGTTTTAATAGCTGCATCAGGTTGTCAACACTTGACCCCACTGAGCAGTCAGAAAAGTCACTAAGGTGGGGCAACCCAGCACCTGCGCCTCACAGGTGATCATGTGGAAGTAGAAGCGACCTCCGAGGACAGACAGTCCCTGCTGAACAGAGCAGCGTGAGTGGCGCGAGGCTCCGGCTCTAGGAACTAACTGGAGAGAGGCCAGGGTGGGGCATCTCAGGGGCCGCACCACTAGGGTGAAACGGGACATTCGCTGCACAAATGACCCAGTTTCTTCAACAATAAAGGGATGCCAAAGAAAAACAAAAAAAAAGAAGAAGAAGGGAAGGAGGAACTATTATAAACGAAAAGAGAATCGGGGGACAGAGGAACCAAATGTTTTATTTGGACTTTGGCTCTTGATTCAAGCAAACCAATGTTAAAAAGACATTTCTGAAACCAAAATCAGGAAAAATTAAACACAAACTGAGTTCACAAATTTAATGAATTATTGTTAATTTGGTTAGCTGTAATAATGGTATTGCAGTCACTTTTTTAAGTTATCTGTTAGAGATTTAAAAAAAAACTCGTCTCTTTATTGCAGGGAAGCAGAGGCCTGGATGGTTTCCAAGGCCCTGATGGGCCCAGAGGACCCAAGGTGAGCCTCTTTGTCCTTTCTGTCCTTCCCTGGAGAAGGAGCATCCCCTGCCCTAAATAGTATGAGACGGCCAAACACATGGTGTCCGATGCTGGGCAGACGAGGCGGACAGCGACTTGTTGGTCACAGCCCGGGGGAGGATGCTGCCTGCTGTGCAGGGCGCCTGGGGCTATTCCCAGAGCTGTGCTCACAGCACGGGCAGCCAGCAGGGGTGTGGGAGGCGGGCGTCGTAGGAGCAAGAGGGCGAGGGCCCCTGGTTCCAGGGAGGACATGACTTGTCTGAATAATGCCGTGGTGGGCAGGGAGCTGGAGCCGTTTGGCTGAGGACCCGGTGGGGTGTGGCTGGTCCAGCTGCCAGGGAAACTCACTGGGTGGAAGCCTGTTCCCCTGGGTGGGGGCAAATCTGGCGAGGACTTCAGAGCCCTGGGAGGCGCAAAGACGTCCAGGAAGCATGTAGAATGTTATGTCTTACCAATACTGATGGCGTTCCCTCAGGGTGCAGCCGCACCATCTCCCGGTTCACTGGGGTGGGTCAACCATGTAATAGTCTCAACTACAGAAAGCACAGTCTCGGGCATTGGCATTTGACAAGAATCTCAAAATGGGATTGGCAACCACCTGTCCTGTTTTCTGCATCTGGCCAGAGGCTGGGATGCCCGGACACACCACCACAGCACGGTGGACGTGTTGCCCCAAGCAAGTCTGTGGTTCGGTTGGTCGGAATAGCTGACTTGCTAAACTGCTAGCACCCACTCAGCGTTACTCTTTGGAAATAGGCATATTGTCAAAAACTCCAAAGGGCTATTCTCACTTCCTCCTATTTCTCCCCTTCCTCTCTAGGGAGAAGCGGGTGACCGAGGACCCCCAGGCCCGCCTGCCTACTCCCCGCATCCTTCCCTGGCAAAAGGTGCGTGTGCAGTTTCCCCTGCAGCGTTAGCGTCACATACGCCTTTCTCCTGTTACGGACACGGAGTCATGAACTTTTAAGACAGTTTTTCTAATCAAAGCAAAACAAAACTGAAAAGTGTTTAGAACACAACCTTCGGAAAATCTCAGTCTTATGTACAACTTCCCTCGTCCCTCGTGGCGTAACAGGTGTCATGGGGAGACCGTCCTTCTGCCTCTGCCTGAGTGTTCACTGCCTTCCAAGGGAGACCCCAACTGCTGGGGAATTCTTTTAGTCCTATGTAACGTGTACAGGTTCTGTTTTTTCTATCTGGATTATCACCGAACAGACGCAGTGACAGCAGTCCCAGCCACCTTGAGGTTCTTTCCTCCAAAGGTACCAAGATTCCTGAGCCCCCAGCTTGCCAGTCTGACACCTAGAATTGATCATAACCCATAATCTGTAAGCAGTCACATCCTCTCAAACTTCAAGGCAATGAAATCCCCAAAATTTTGCACATAAACTACCCTTCCCATGTCACGGGTGACTTTGGTGTGTAAGTGAAGGGTGTTGTGTGTGTTGCAGCTGATTACACACTTGTTCTTAAAGCTCAGCCTCCCAAACCGTGAGATTGTATGGAAACAGGATTCTAATCCTGCAATTATAGCACTGGGCTCTGGACCTTTTACCAAGTTTATGCTTCTCAGCTAAAAAAATATTTTCCGCACCCCCTTCTAATAATCCTGTGTGTATACATGTGTATGTATGTATATGGTGATTTCTCCATGTTACAGAAAGCTCTGCGTGGTTCACTGCTGCATCCCCAGTGCCTGGGACAGTACCAGGCATGTAGTAGGTGCCCAGCAATACCCACCTCTAAAACTGAACGATAGATGTGACAACACATGCACATCAGATACACATTGTGAAGGGGCAGGTGTTTTCTAAAAATAAAGACACCCTGACATTTTCTTCCTAAACCCCGTGGATCATTTGATTCACCCCTGTCATGTGTCCAGGTGTCGAGAATTCGATTTCCTGCTTAGGTACGAGCCACCTGCGCATGTGATAACTACTTTCCTTGTCTACATCCAACGTTGGTGAAAATACAGAACGGAACAGGCCCCTGGGCACGTCTCTCTGGTTGACATGGAGCCATAGATGAGTACATTCTGAAATCTGTGCTCCACCCTGTGGTCTGCCTGACGGGGAAGGGGCACCCCTCCTTCTCACCCATGGTATCCACTTGATGACCAACCCAAAACCTAGCTGAAACTGCAGGGCTGGCTCACCCAACTCCCTGTTAGTGATTTTGGTAAAATGGAAATACTCACTTTGAGACTTTGAGAACATAATTTTTAAATTAATGTTAGCAATATTTCTTTTGCATTTTCCAAAAATGTCACTGACCGACAGCCCAGTTTTCATTCAGCTCTTCCTTTTCATTGTACTATCTTCCTGGGACTCTCACTGGGAAGATGGATAGCTTTAAAATTCATTTTTTTCCCACAGGCAGATTCAGAAATGCCATTGTTGCCCTCTTTGCTACTTGACAACATTCCTGCATTACTGGTGAGCCAGAATGTTGACTGAGTTGCATTCCAGGGTTTCTTAGGGTCAGAGGTTGACTAGAGAGCAGATTCCCTCAGGGAAAAGAGGAAAATCTGTGTATCTTTTAAGGGTAACATTGCATGAGCTTGTCAAAATACGAAAAGGAAAGACGAGTTTGTGTTAAAAGAAATGATTCCAAGGTAACTAAAAATAAAAGTAATCTTGCTATTCTTCTGAGCAACTGGAGTCTATGGTTTTAAATTTTATCTTGTCTCTTTTTATTTAATCATAGTAATGGCCAACATTTATATAGTACTTTCTATGTACCAGGCAGTGTTCTTAGTTGTTCTAATTTGTCCTCTTCAATTTATTTACTTTAATGACCTTGTGAGGTGGAGATGAACAGCAGCCTCGTTTCACTGAGGGAGAAACACAAGCTCAGGGCAGTTGAGTGCCTTGCCCAAAGTCACGTATGTAAGAAGAGAGGGTGCGAGACGCCACCTGGTTGCCAGCGAAGGGCTGTCCCGTGAGGGAGTCGCAGGTCCAGTCCCTCGAGTGTACAGTGCAAGCACGAGGCCCAGCAAATCCTCTCCTTACTTAAGGGTATCCTTTTGAGATTAAAAACATTGAGGATCACATGCTGAGTGATAGATTTCCTAAAAAATTACTAATACTTACATTTTAAAACATATTTTCTTCTCTTTTCCCTCCTCTTTCTCAATTATATTCCAGAAAAATGTGCTTTACAGTAAAGTGTTGCTGTTTACACAGCAAAAGGGCTTCGTGATGCCGCTTTGCATTTGCTGTTTAGGGCTGAGTGTTTGTAAGAGCAGCACACACACTATTCATCCAGCACACAGTGAGGGGAAAGAGGGCTTCCCAGCAGAGAGCTGGGCTCAGGGACGGAGTCCTCACCTGCGGGCCTCCTGGGACCGCGCCTGCCTGGGGCACGGCAGGACTTCTAGTCAGATCGTTGCCTTCTTTCCTCATGTGTTGGACTCCTGATTGCCCACTAACCCTGCTGCCCGGGACCCCCGCCAGAATCCTGCCAAGTGTGGCCATTCTCCCGCCGGACATCCTCCCCCCATCTGCAGAAGTGAGGCTCTTATGCCGTCTATACCCCAGGCTCGGGGGAGTCAAATGCACCTGAAGTATTTAACACTGAGCTCTGCCCACAGTAAGGGCGCAGATGTTATCTACTTCTATTTGTATTCTCTGGGGTCCCTCAAAATCAGATTTTTCCCCAAAATAATCTTCCCCTCCTCCGAAAGCTCTATGTATCTTTTTGGCATTCCATACTATTTAATATCTGTAGGAATCTTGCACCACCCTTGTTTGATTGCGAACAAGCTCCTAGCAACCAGAAACCACCCTGTATATTAAACATTTTACCCCCTACACACACACTGTGCTCACACAAGTGCCGAGGAGTTGTAAATATTACTCAGTGGAAGAGTGAACACCTGCCACAATCTTGGACAACAGTCTTGTTCTTCTTGTCTCCGTTCCAGGTGCCAGAGGTGACCCAGGATTCCCAGGGGCCCATGGGGAGCCTGGAAGCCGGGGTGAGCCAGGAGACCCCGGCCCCCCAGGCCTGCCTGGCACATCCATCATAGATGAAGGTAATGTGGTTTCATGTACCAAAGTCTGAGGCCAAAAGTACTGCACTCAGGTCTCAGCACAAACAACCAAGCCTTTACTGACTGCACAGCTATTTTGTTGATTTTGTTACTTTCTCTCATAGATGAGCCTTAGCAGGCTCTAAGGAGTCTTGCGTACATGATTTGCATGTCTTTGAGGAACCGTTGCACTATGACAGTAACTCTCCGACTAGGTTAGATTGTGCCATTGAGGAGTAACTCACACAGTTCCATTGCGGGTTGGGCAAAGCATAGAGGATCATCAGATGTTGTTGCCAAGTGTTGTTCACAACTATCAGGCCATTATTTAGGGGGCAAGGAGAGGTACCTTTTTAAAGTAGAAAAATAATAATGAGATATACCAGTGGCATCTACCCCTTGAGTTATTGATGGGACCGCAAACCTGCTAGTCCTGCCAGGAGTCCCGTGGACATGAACACAGATGCACGTGGTCAACGCCAGGAGACGCGTGCTGATGAATGCTTTTGGATTTCAGATGGGAGACGGGGCCTGCCGGGTGAGATGGGACCCAAAGGCTTCATAGGAGACCCGGGCATCCCTGCACGCTACCCAGGCCCACCTGGAGCAGATGGAAAGCCAGGGCTCCGAGGACCCCCCGGGCCTGCCGGACAACCTGGACCAGATGGTGAGCAGAGGGGAACTCAAGGGAAGGTGCTTGCCAGTGTCCAGAGAAGCCTGACCATGGCCAGGTCTTATTTGGTTTTTCTGCTAAATAATTCTGTGAACTGATCCAGTAGGACAGTGGCTTAGGGCATAGTGGATTTGGGTAGATTAGGATATAGTGGGTGCTTTCTGGGGCCCACAGTCTTGGAGGCTTGTCAAGTACCCACAAGCCTGTGGATATCACACAGAAATGTTAGGATGCTTTGGCAAAACACCTGAGATGCAGAGTCTGGAAGCAGGTGTGGGCTGGAAAAGCCACCCTGGTGTCTGGGTGATAAATTCTGGGCACCTTTTTTCAGGGTGGGGCCTCACCCTGGGCTGGCAGCCTCTCTCCTGTGTTTCACCAACCACTGTAAGCAGACCTGATAGTCTGCCTCCCCGGCTGCTTGTTTTTCCAAAATAGTTTACTTTAAATTCCCTGACATCACCCCCAGTCATCCTGGATAGCTCCTGTCTTCAGGGAGGAAGAACATCATTTTTGCTAATGGGTAGTGTCAATTTTAATTAAAGGTCAAACTCAAAGATCTATGTTTTAATTGCCTTTGGAAGACCACTTCTCTTTGCCATCTCTAGAAGGAAAATTGTTGGAGGTAGTAGAAGGATATCTCTAGATATTTCCTCCATTAAAAGAATTGATAGTCACTTCTCTGCTCCTTTTTAATATCCTATAGTAAAATTTTAACTTAATATGGTTCTACTTTCCCATTTTTTCCAACTACAATGAAACACAGATGCCCACATCCTTTTGAAAATTTTTAGATACAGATATTTCCCTGGATCATGAATCTGCCAAATACTTTGAGCAGTGTTACCTTCACTTTTTTTTTAATTATCCTAGAAGTAATATTTATTACTGTGACAACTGGGATAAAAGCTAAGTTTCTATGAGCACTATATTTGCTAAGTAAATGTTATCTTTTGGATTTTCCTTTTTTGAAACAGAACATAATGTGTTAAAAATAAAAGCACAAAAAATATGCCACTTTAAAGAACTGTGATTGAAGGCTAACTTTGCCATTGTTCCTGTAACTAAATTCCCTTTTGATAAAGACACAAGCACATGCCATCTTGTCTTATAAATCTTACTTAGTAAGTCTGTGATTTACTAATATAAGTCAATTACAAACAACTTATTTCCGATCTGTATTGTAGACTGAGGAGGGAATTTATAAAATAGATGGAATGATATCAGTTACATTTTATCAACTAAAAATTTTAAAATCACACAACTTAAGTTCTCTTTTAAATATACCCATGTGAGACACATTGTTTCCAAATAACCATTTTTAAGCAAGCTTTTGTACAAAAAGTAGCCAGCCACAATGGCCTTTTTCAAATGTGTGTGTTCAGTGGTAATTTAATCTCAGTGACCTTGATTCCCAGAGTTCTTCGACTTTTCCCTTGGAATGAAATCGTTGGCTTCTTCTCTTGTTAACTGCGTTTCATCCTATTTTATGGGTTGCTACTGATGAAAACCAGAATTTTAAGTCTTTTGCAATTCCTGTAACATCAAGCCATGAGGATAATTTTCTTTTGGGGTGAAATATTTTGTTTGCTTACTCCTATTTCCAGTTCAATTAACTGAGTAGAGTGCAGGGGAAGCTCCATCCTGCTCTAGAACAATTTGACATGAAACATGCCTGGTTCGTTACAGCCATCGGCCTCTCTATGGAAATTAGGGTCAAAACATCTAAGAGGCACATCTCTGTTCTACAGGACTTGTTGGAGATTATTAATATATTAGATAAAAGGAAAACAACAGAGGAAGGATGCCACATTACGGCAGCCACACTGTGCCTTTCTGGCTAAATTTGTGAAGCGTCTGATACTGACACTATAAGGAACACCCACGATCTCTTTGTCCTAGAGAATGTGTCCCAGATTTTAAATGGGAACGTCCCTGAAGTGTGTATGGTTGAATAACTCTACCTGTGATGCTACACTTCTCATAAAATATCAGGAGGGGGTAGAGACATAAAGTAGAGCCCACAGACCATCCATGACTGGGCCACGACAGCTGCTGACCTGGCCACCAGTCACCGCCACAGAGCCCCGTCCCAGGAACGCCTGTGTCTCTGGCAGCGGCAGCCGGACACAGCAGTGACCCTCGCTTCTCTAGCCCTCCTCATGGTCCCAGTGCCCCCCCCATCCCGCTGACCCCTTTCTTTGAGGCTCCTTTGCAGTCTCTTCCTTCCTCTTCCTCCTCCACCCATCCAGTAGACCTGCGGGACACAACCTTTTTGGCACCAGGGACCAGTTTCATGGAAGACAATTTTCCCATGGACTGAGGGGGGGGGTGTCTGGGCAGGGAGATGGTGCAGAGCTCAGGCGGCACGCACGGCCCGTTTCCTAACAGGCCACGCACCGGTACTGGGCTGGCCGGGACTTGGGGGCCGCAGCGGTAGACGGCGCGGATCCTTGAAGTCCAGTCTCACGCCCTTCTCTCTATACTCTCTCCCTGGATGAAGCCACCGTTCATGGAAACACAGTTTCTACCCCAGTCACTCTCTAGTTCTGTCTCTAGCCCTGTTCTGTGTTCTGAGCTACACACGTAACTGCTAACCAGATGCTTAACCGGACGCATAGTCAACGCCACACACACGTCCCACAAACACCTCAACCTTTATCTGTGCAAAATTGAACTCTGAACCTCCTCCTCCCCCCACAGGCCCCTCCTGTGATCCTCACCCACCCCACAAACCCAGGCGCTGTGGCAGAGCCCTGGGGCCACTCCGGGCACCCACTTACCCCACCCTGAGGCCCTCTCCTTGTCCTGGTGATTCCTCCTCTAGAATCCTGAATCTGTCCCTTTCTGTCCCTTCACCACCTTCGTCCTAACCCGAGCTTCCGCCACCTCATGCTTAGTCTCCTGGAGTAGACAACCCACCACCCCCTCTCTCTCCAGCCAGCCATCCACACGTAGCTTGTGTGAGCTCCCTCCGTGAAGCCCTTTCGTGGCTTCCCATTGCCCTCAAGATGAAAGCCAAGTCCAGCCCCTCGGACCTCGTGCGTGGCCTGGCAGGACCCGTCCCCTCCCCTCATGGAAATCTGCCCCCCACTCACCACCCTCAGTCACTGACAGGGCCTTTCAGACACTCTAATCCACCCCCAGAAAATTCCATCCCGCTCCCTGCTTCGGGTTTTAAGTGTCACTTCCTCAGAAAGGACTTTCCTGAGCTGGCCCACCCCAATTTTAATGGGCTTGTCCCTGTCACTTTCTCTGACAGCTCCTTGCTGTCACAGCAAGGGACACAGTTTGAAAATCTATGTTAGTTTGCTGATGTGTGTTTGATGTGTCTCTGCACCTAAGCTGTAAGTTTCATGAGGGTGTGTTGGTTTCGTTTCCGGTTGTATACACACAGCGCTGAGCACCCGGCCTGGCGTGGCACAGGTGCTGGACAAATGTTCGATCAATGAATGAATGAATGAATGGGTGAGTTATATTAAATGTGTTGTGAGACCAAATTACATGGGACAAATATTTATTGCCACCTTTCCATAAATATTTATACTTACCCAGGAGCTTGCTGACGTTCAAATTCTGGTGCTATTTTTCCAAGCAAATTGCTAAAGTTTTTAAAATCTGGTGTTTTCCTCTCTTTCCTGCTTTCTTAGTGGCCTCATTCTCTCTTCCTCCCAGGTACCATGTGGTTTTTATGGCAGCATGCATTTTAATTTGTTGAGAGCAGTTTTATTTGCTTGTTGGAGCTATGACCCTACTAGATTGAAAAGCGAGGAGGACAGGCGTCTGGGGACACGTGTAGGTTCCACACCCAACAGGAGCTTTTGTGTCCTGGAAATGCTTGGCTCTCTGTCTTCCACAAGGTGGCACCCTTCTCGAACGCAACACCAAGGACTGTATTGGCACGGAGCGCATATTTCTTAAGGCATCACCCACCAGGGTACCCCTGCCTGGGTCACTGAGCCCTGCAGGAGATGGCAGGACTTCTGAAGGACCCCGACCCTTGGTAGCCAGGAGAGGCTCAGAAGGGGAAGGGGAAGGTCTGGACTGTGCAGTGAGGCTGACCACACTGAATCCAGACTAGTCACAAGAGATCTTCCCTAGTTATGCTACATCTGTGCATGTGTGCACCTGCACCACAGAGGGAAAGAGGAAAGAGTGTGTGTTCGGAGGGGCGGTATGCACACACGCACCCATTCCCATTCCAGAAAAAAAGGACGAAATGGGAAATGGAGCTCATCTTAATTCTTTCTCTCTCTCTCTCTCTCTCTCTCTCTTTTTTTTTTTTTTTTTTTTTTTTTTTTTCGTCTTTCTGAGAAACCAGAAGTATGTGGTAGTCTTGGAATCCAAGTTCTGTGGTCAAATAAATGAAAACCTTTCTTTGGACTCAATGCTTATCAGAAGCAATGATTTTCATCTCTATACTTTAATGGAAAAGCTAAATTTGCAGACTCATGTACTTTTCTCCAACCCTGAAGGTTATGGCCACAAAGCATCCTAAGTTTTTTTCTAAAAGGGTGTTTTGGAGGAATTGGAGTTGACGGGCCATTTGGGGAGACTTGTAGGACGACCTTGCCGATGCCGGGTTCGGCAAGATGTTGGTCTGTCTGTGGTGTGCTGACGTCCTGTGCCTGTGGATTTTCTCCTTAGGTTTCCTGTTTGGCCTCAAAGGAACAGAAGGAAGAGAGGGCTTCCCTGGGCCCTCTGGCTTCCCTGGGGCCCGAGGGCAGAAAGGATGGAAAGGTAAGGACGCATGGGAGAGCTGGAGGGGGCCTTCCTGAGTCACCTCACCCCGAAGAAAGTTAACTCTATCCCCATCCACTTAGGCACACCTGAGGGAAGGCTGCAGGAGTCAGGGCCCCGTGGCAGCCAGACATTCTGTGGATGAGCCACTGCGTGTCCTCTGGGCCCTGAGCCCTAGGGGAGCCCAGCCTTCCACCAGCATGCACTCCCTAGCTGCCTGGCTCCCTGGTCCAGCCGTAGTGAAACAGAGGAAGGGAGGTGGGGTATATCTTCCCTGCTCACCGTGACCTTTGCGCCCACAGCCAGGGCTCTTGCCAGGCTACCCTCCCTGACAGCTCCCTGAAGCTGGCACTGCCCCTTAGCCCCCAGGCCTGGCCACTGGAGATTCCTCAATGTCCTTGAGAGTCCCCTCAACTCTGCCCAGGCCTCTGTAAATGGTCCCAGTTTTTAAGTATCTTTAGTGAGCATCAGAGTAGGACTCTTAGCCTGAGGAGACCAGGACCAAACACTTGAGTAACTTACTACGAGCCTCACAGTCGTCATCTGAGAAGTGGGTACGACCACCCCCATCAGGACAGAGAATGTAAAGTGCCCAGCACGACGTCCAGCTGGCGTTGCCTCCTGGGTCCAGCCCTGCTCACGCACCTCACACTCCCTCCCCTGCCATGCTCAGAGACCATGTAGCAAACTCCAGAGCAACCAGCCTCTTCCCGCCCCACAGGTGAGGCTGGGGACTGCAGATGCACAGAAGGCGATGAATTCGTCCGGGGCGTTCCAGGACTGCCAGGACCCAAGGGCTTCCCCGGTGTCAATGGGGAGCCAGGCAGGAAAGGCGAGCCAGGAGACCCCGGGCAGCACGGCATCCCTGGGTTCCCCGGGTTCAAGGTGAGAGCACAGCGCCTCCCCATGGCCAGTTTTATCACAAAGCTGTGAGATGCCCTAAGGCTCTTCCTGCTTGTTCCTTTCCTAGCTTTTGTCTGCTAAATTAACTCAGCTTTAGCCCATCAACACTTGTGTACCCAAGGGGTGGAGGTACCTTTTGGAAACACCACATGTCCAAGGTGCACTTTAAGAACCTTCATGTGCGGTGGCTCACGCCTGTAATCCTAGCACTCTGGGAGGCCGAGGCGGGTGTGTCGCTCAAGGTCAGAAGTTCAGAACTAGCCTGAGGAAGAGCAAGACCCCGTCTCTAATAAAATAGAAAGAAATAAATTGGCCAACTAAAAATATATAGAAAAAATTAGTCGGGCATGATGGCACATGCCTGCAATCCCGCTACTCAGGAGGCTGAGGCAGGAGGATTGCTTGAGCCCAGGAGTTTGAGGTTGCTGTGAGCTAGGCTGACGCCATTGCACTCTAGCCTGGGCAACAGAGTGAGACTCTGTCTCAAAAAAAAAAAAAAAAAAGAATCTTCATGTGTGAGGCTGGGAAATGCCGCAGTGCAGGGGAGGCAGTGGCAGCTCCTGTAGTTAACCTGGAGTCACCATGTGACCCGGAAATGCCACTCCTAGGTGTGTCCCCAAGAGAATCAAAACATATGTCCACACAAATACGTGTGTGCCGATGTTCAGAGGGGCATTTTTCAAAATAGCTAAAAGGTGGAAGCAACCCAAATGTCCACCACCTGATGAATGGATAAACTGAACATGATATTAATACATCCATGCAACATTCCACTGTTCAACTGTAGGGACAGTCCTCGTACCTGCAGCAGTGTGCGTGAACCTTGAAAATGCTATGCTAGGTGAGAAAAGACATACGTAAAAGAAGAAACATAACTGATTCTGTTCATAGGAAATGTCCAGAATAGGCAATTCCAGAGACAGGAAGTGGATTGGTGGCTGCCGCGGGTTGCGGGCAGGGAATGAGGAGTGACTGCTTACCGGGGATGGGGTTTCTTTGTCACGTGATGAAAAAGTTCTGGAATTAGATAATAGGGATTGTTGCACAACCTTGTGAAAATACTAAAAATCACTGGCTTTTATGCTTTAAAACAGTGAATTTTGTGGTGTATCAATTATATCTCCAAAAAAAACCTTCCAGCATTTTGAATGTAAAGCATATTACTTATTGAGCATTCACCTCTTCACATTTGGTAAGAACTGATTTCGTATTTTATGAAGGCTTCTTTAACCCAATAAAAAATGTGACTATAATTTCCAGGTAAATTGCAAATTTTCTATGTAGGAATGTATGAAACTCCTGCCCGTGGGTTCCCTCTGTGTGTCAGATAAGCGGCCTTTATTTCAAGCCTTCAGGAAAGGTCACCTGGAGTAGATCTTTCTTCTGCGGCAGGTTTTAGCTAACCAGAGATTTCAAGGCAAATTTCAGATATAGGCAAAGAAATTACATTTTGGGGGTTTCTTTTTAAACTTAAAAAACAGAACCTTAGGCCAGGCGCGGTGGCTCAGGCCTGTAATCCTAGCACTCTGGGAGGCCGAGGCGGGCGGATTGCTCAAGGTCAGGAGTTCGAAACCAGCCTGAGCAAGAGCGAGACTCTGTCTCTACTATAAATAGAAAGAAATTAATTGGCCAACTAAATATATATAGAAAAAATTAGCCAGGCATGGTGGCGCATGCCTGTAGTCCCAGCTACTCGGGAAGCTGAGGCAGAAGGATCGCTTCAGCCCAGGAGTTTAAGGTTGCTGTGAGCTAGGCTAACGCCACGGCACTCTAGCCCGGGCAACAAAGTGAGACTCTGTCTCAAAAAAAAAAAAAGAGACAGGGTCTTGCTCTGTCGCCCAGGCTGGAGGGCAGCGGTGCGATCACAGCTCACTGCAGCCTCGAACTCCTAGGCCAGTCAGCCTCCTGAGTGGCTGGGACTACAGGCGTGAGCCATTGCACCTGGCCAGGGCTCTGGGGTTTAAAACTAATTTTCCTCAAAGCTTTTACTTGTGCCTAGGGTCAGAATGTGGCCCACAAATATGTGGGTTTTTTTTAAATTGTGGTGTTTTATTAATATTATTTTAATGTCAACTCTGCCAACATTTAAAGACTGGAGAGTGCACATAACAATTTGGATGTCTCATTTCTCTTCTCAAAAAAAAATCAGACTAGATAGTCTGGTAACGCTGACCCTACAGCCCGCATGGCAACCACCGGCTGAAGCTAAGTGGCACTGCCCCCTTAGGTGGCAAGTCCTCTCCCAGCTAAGTCAGGCCCCACCACTTTTGGCAGCAGACATCCCTCATGTATGTCCTTTCTGCCCCATTTGGGGGTCTGAGTTTGTGAGCCTCTGCTAGAAGGGCTCTGAGCATAGCTGCTTCTATAGTGTTAGATTTCAATACAGTTTATGGTTGCTTTCTAAGGCTTTGCCTTAGCTTTCCTGAGACCAGCTTGGAGGAAGTTTGGAAGATGCGCATGGAGGCAGAAGCCTGACATGGCTGCAGGCTGTGTCCTGTCTATTAAAACTCTCAGACGTGAGGCCACCTGCTCATCCTGTTCCCTGCCTTCCTACTTTAGGAAGCAAGGGACACCTGACTGGCACAAACCCAGAAAAAGGGTGAGGATGCCACTACTGACTGAGGCGGTGGGGCTGTTCTCCCTGTGGTTGTCGGGCTGGGAGTGCCCGTGTCCTTTGGAGTGAGAACCACATGTTTGCGAGATGTATGCTCAGGGCAGGGAAGTTGATGGTCTAGGGTCAGTCGTGGTTTCCTGACTGGGGCTGCCCCTTTGAGCCTGTGTCTCACCAAATGAGGAAAAGTGGTCTACAAGCTGCCCAGTGGCCATCCCACGGAAGAAAGCAAGAGAGATGGAGAGAGGCGCCTCCGTGGCCCTGCCTCCTTTGAAGCCAGGTCACGACATGGCTGCACATTCGCATGCCCTCACTCAGACCTCCCAGGCTTTTCTCAATGGCCTTTTAGCGGAAGGTTTGACTGGGAGGGCCGAGTGGGAGGATTTTAATTGCCTGCTTAGTCGAGGCCTACAACTAACTGTACAAACGGGGGGGGGGGGGGGGGGGAGGAACCAGGAAACACTTTCATTGCTGCGATTTTAATATTATTTCCCGACCAAATAAAAGCATTAA
>CAUYMX010091713.1:0-15937 GCA_963573855.1 Lepilemur septentrionalis | reverse complement strand
CTTTCTTTTTGAGAAAGACTCTTGCTCTGTCTCTAGGACTAGAATGCAGTGGCATTATCATAGCTCACTGCAACCTCAAACTCCTGGGCTCTAGTGATCCTCCCACCTCAGTCTCCTGAGTACCTGGGACTACAGGTGTGTGCCACCACGCTCAGCTAATTTTTCTATTTTTTGTAGACACGGGGTCTTGCTTTTGCTCAGGCTGGTCTGGAACTCATGGCCTTAAGTAATCCTCCCGCCTCAGCCTCTGAAAGTACTACGATTATAGGTGACCCCAGCCCCTGATCTCATCTCTTTTCTTTTCTTTTCTTTTCTTTTCTTTTCTCTTCTTTTCTTTGCTTTTCTCTTTTCTTTGCTTTTCTCTTTTCTTTTCTTTCTTTCTCTTTCTTTCTTTCTTCCTTTCTTCCTTTCTTCCGACAGAGTCTCACTCTATTGCCTGGGCTAGAGTCCCATGGCATCACCCTAGCTCACAGCAACCTCAAATTCCTGGGCTCAAGCGATCCTCTTGCCTTGCCCTCCCAGAGTGCTAGGATTACAGGCGTGAGCCACTGCGCCTGACACTTCCCACTTTCTCAGTGCTGTTCTTTGAAGCACAGAGTGTTAAGCGTTAAATTTTGATGAAGTCTTATTTATCTTTTTCTAAAAAGTTGGTTGTGTTTTTGGTGTCATGTCTAAGAAGCCCAATCCAAGATCACAATGATTTACCCTTATGTGTTCTAAGAGCTTTATTGTTTAGCTCTTACATTTAGATCTTTGATTCATTTTGAGTTAGTTTTTATATATAATGTGAGGTAAGAGGTCAAGTTCATCTTTTTGCATGTGGATATCCACTACCATTTGTCAAAAAGACTACTCCTTCCACATTGAATTATTTTGGTATCCATTTCAAAAATCAGTTGATCATAAAGGTGAAGATTTATCTTTGAGCTTTCAGTTCTGTTCTGTTAATCTGTATGTCTGTCCTGATACCAGTACCATATTATTTTGATTACTATAGCTTTGTAGTTAAGTTTTGAAATCAGGCAGTGTGAGTCTTCCAACTTTGTTCTTTTTCCAGATTATTTTGACTTTTCTGGGTCCAATGCATTCCCAAACAAGTTTTAGGATCAATTTGTCAATTTCTGCAAAAGAGAAGTTCAGGTGCAACTTTGATGTATTTGGGGATTATTGTCATCTTAAAAATATTAAGTTTTCCAGTCCATGAACATGATATTCTTTCCATTTGTTTAGAGCTTCTTTAATTTCTTACAATATTTTATAGTTTTCAGAACATTAAGCTTTGTGCTTTTGTTAAATTAGTAGTTCCTGACGATATTTTATTTTTGATGATATTACAAATGGAATTTTCTTATTTTTATTTCTAGTTTGTTAATTGCCACTGTATAGAAATACAATTGAGGCCGGGCGTGATGGCTCATGCCTGTAATCCTAGCACTCTGGGAGGCCGAGGCAGAAGGATCGATCGAGGTCAGGAGTTCGAAACCAGCCTGAGCAAGAGCGAGACCCCGTTTCTACTAAAAATAGAAAGAAATTAATTGGCCAACTAACAATATATAGAAAAAATTAGCCAGGCATGGTGGCAGCATGTGTCTATAGTTGTAGCTACTTGGGAGACTGAGGCAGGAGAATCACTTGAGCCCAGGAGTTTATGGTAGTAGTGAACTATGATCGGGCCACTGCACTCCATCCTGGGCAACAGAGCGAAACTCTGTCTCTCTTTGGAAAAAAAAAAGATTTCATTGGAAGAAAGCATAACTTTTTTTTTTTTTTTTTTGAGACAGAGTCTCACTCTGTTGCCCAGGCTAGAGTGAGTGCCATGGCATCAGCTTACCTCACAGCAACCTCAAACTCCTGGGCTCAAGCAATCCTTCTGCCTCAGCCTCCCAAGTAGCTGGGACTACAGGCATGTGCCACCATGCCCAGCTCATTTTTTCTATATGTTTTTAGTTGGCCAATTAATTTCTTTCTATTTATAGTAGAGACAAGGTCTCGCTGTTGCTCAGGCTGGTTTCGAACTCCTGACCTTGAGCAATCCAACCACCTTGGCCTCCCAGAGTGCTAGGATTACAGGCGTGAGCCACCGCACCCGGTCTGAAACAATCTTAAAAGAACTATAAAACTACAGTAATTGAAAAAAAAACTGGATAAATTGGACTTGATCAAAATTGAAAACTTTTGTGTTTAAAAGAACACCAAAGTAAACAGACAGGCATAGTGTCTCCAACCTATAATCCCAGCAATTTAGGAGGCCAAGGTGGGAGGATCGCTTGAGGCCAGGAGTTCAAGACCAGCCTGAGCAACATAGTAAGACCTCATTTCTACAAAAAAATAGAAAAATTAGCAGAACATGGTGACATGGGCTTGTAGGCACAGGTACTTGGGCAGCTGAGGCAGGAGGATCGCTTGAGCCCAGGAGTTTGAGGTTGTGGTAAAAGCTATGACAATGCCACTATACTCTAGCCTGGGAAACAGAGTGAGACCCTGTCTCAAAAAAAAAAAAAAATTGCAAGTCATAGATCTAATAAGGGACTTGTATCCAGAATATATAGAGAGATCTTATAATTCGGCAATAAAAGACAAAAAACAAATTTTAAAATGCACAGAATATTTAAACAAATTTTCCAAAGAAGATATACAAATGGCCAATAACCACATGAAAAGATTCTCAAGATCATCAATCATCAGGGAAATGCAAATCAAAACTACAATGAGATATGAATTCACATCCACTAGTATGGCTAAGATAAAATTTTTAAGAAGTTCAATATTGTAGATAGATGGTTTTGTATCTGGGTTCCCTATTCTGCTCTGTTGGTGTACATCTCTGCTTTTATACCAGTATAATGTTGTTTTGGTTACTATAGCCTTGTTTTCAACAAAGCAGACAACAACATACACTGGGGAAGGGAAGCCCTATTCACTAAATGGATAGCTAGATGCAGAATGAAAGAGGACCCCTATTTCTCACCACTTACAAAAATTAATTCAAGATGGATAAAAGACTTCAAATGTAAGGCATAGAAACCATAAAAATTCTAGAAGAAAATTTAGGAAAAACTCTTCTAGGCATGGGCCTAAGCAAAGAATTTATGACTAAGATCCCAAAGGCAAATACAACAACAATAATAAACAGGACTTGATTAAATTAAAAAGCTTCTGTACAGCTGAAGAATAATCAACAGAATAGACAACCTACAGAATAGAAATAAATATTCACAAACTGTACATCTGATAAAGAGTTAATATCCAGAGTGTACAAAGTACTCAAAGCAGCAAGAAAAAAAAAAAACATTGAAAAGTGGGCAAAAGACATGAACAGAAGTTTATCAAAAGATGACAAATGGCTAACAAATTAAATGCTCACCATCACTAATCATCAGGGAAATGCAAATTAAAACCACAATGAGATACCACCACCTTACCCCTGTCAGAAGGGCCACTATTAAAAAGTCAAAAACAGATGCTGGCATAGATGCAGAGAGAAAGGAATGCTTACATACCATTGGTGGGACTGCAAATTAGTACAATCTCTATGGAAAAAAGTATGGAGATTCCTCCAAGAAATAAAGATAGACATATCTAGTAGTGGGACTGCTGGGTTAAATGGTATCTACACAAAGGAAAAGAAGTCGTTTTATCAAAAAGACACCTGCACTCAAATGTTTATTGCAGCACAATTCAAAATCACAACAATGTGGAATCAACCTAAGTGCCCATCAATTTATGAGAGGATTAACAAAATGTGATCATAGGATATGAGGGCAATCTGGCTTCGATATCTGTCACCCCATTGATCATCAGCGTTGACTCAACTAATCTGGCTTGCTAGGCGGGTGTCCCCCTCCTCTTTCACTGTTCCATGTGTGTCCCTCCCCATGCTGTACCCTCGGTTGAGGACGCCCTTCCCCGATAGAGAACTGTTCTTTGGTCAAGGGTACATGAGTAGCTGTGTTCCTTGCTGGAACCTTCAAACAAGCTCACAAAATGTGATTATATATAATTACACACATACACCCACTCCATGGAGTACTTCTCAGCCATAAAAAGGAACGAAATAATGCCTTTTGCAGCAACTTGGATGGTACTGGAGACCATTATCCTAAGTGAAGTATCTCAGGAATGGAAAAACAAACACCACAAGTGCTCTTTAATAATTGGCAACTAATAGATGGACACAGAGATGTAAAGGTCATTGGAAATCAAGAAGAGGAAGGGGAGGAGGAGGGGGCAAAAACCTACTTATCGGGTAAAATGAACACTATTTATATGATGGGCACCACTAACAGCCCTGACTTAAGCATTATAAAAGGTAATCTATGTAACAAAAACATTTGTACCCTCCTTAATATTTTGGAATTTAGAAAAAGATGATATCTAGACATCAACAAGATGGTGAGATAGGATTTTCCAGCACTCATCCCCCTACAACAGAAACATCAATTCAAACAACTATCTACATGCAAATATACCTTCATAAGAGCTAAGGAAACTAGGTGAGAGGTTATAGCATTTGGGTATAGCACAGAAATAAGATACATTGAAGAGGGCAGGAAGGACAGTCTTGCATTACATGGATCACCACCTCCACCAACCCCTGGCAGCACAGTATGGAGAGAGATACCCTCTGTGTAGGGGAAGGAGAGGGAAGTGAACACCAGACATTTTTCAGAACCCAGCACTAACCCCAATAGACCCAGTGGGGCCCAAGCCCACCACCACAGGTCCAGGGCCCACATCTGTGTGCCCAGGACTGCCCCCCATAGGCTCTAGGCATGCCCTAGTGCCAGCTTCCAGGCCTGTTCTTGTGATCCTTTAAGAAAGTTCAGTGAACTTCAAGAATATAGAGAATTCAGTGAAATGAGGAAAACAATAAGTGACCAAAATGATAAATTTAACAGATTAAAATTATATATATATATTTAATTCTGGAGCTAAAAAATACAATGGCTGAGATAAAAAATGCAATAAAGAACATCAACAGCAGAATTAATCAGGCAGAAGAAAGAATCTGAACTTGAAGACATGTTGATTGGAAATATACAGTCAGAGGGGGAAAAAAAGAGAAAAGAATAAAAGGGAATGAAGAAAGCTTATGAGATTTATGGGATATCATCCAAAAAGCAAATATTTGCGACATAGTTCAAAAAGAGAAACAAAAGGATAGAAAGGTTGTTAAAAGAAATAGCAGAAAGCTTTCTAAAGTGAAAAAACTCTGAGCAGATGGTAAGAGAATCTGACTTCCGCGACTATGATGCCCCTCCCTCCCAATCTGCCTGGCACCAAGTATGCAGAAAATTCCCCCCAACTCATGGTCTCTACACTGGAAAAAAGTGATATGAAAGTGGAAAACCAGCTTCGCCAGTATCATGGGTTCCCTGGCAGGAGACCCGTCCCGGCCTCAAAACACAGGAAGCATCAGGAGTGCCGAAAGGGAGAAATAACACTTAGGGCAGCCAGAGCCAAAGGGGGGAGGTGGGACTACCATCCTCAGCCCTGAAAACTCTGATATATAACTCAACGAAAGCAGACACCAAATCAGAGTGGCTGTTCAACAGCACCACATTGTAAGAGGTTCATTCCACAGATTCCCTGGGCACAAACCCCTAGCCAGCCTTCCCACAGTAGTAGGCTATCCTCTTGAGGACCTCCCCCATTTGAAATGGGTGGCGTTCTTATTTACTAGAATGAAGGCAAATCTGGGCGTAAGGTGCCATCTAGTGCCAAAAAGGAGCCAGTGACCGAGCAGAGAAAGAAAAACAGGTAAATTACAGAGTCTCATAGCAAACATTTCCAATGGAAGCAAAAACAAGCCAGACAGAGAAGACTGGAATAAATAACTAATCCTTCAATGAAAAGACATAGACATATTAGACATATGTACACCCACAAGAAACAACAGCAAACAGGGAACCATGACTCCCCAAAAAGACACGGCAAGGAACCAGTTGCTAACAAGATGGCAAGGATTCAAAATAGCAGTTTTAAGGAAATTCAGTCATCTCCAAGAAAACACCAAAAAGCAATTCAGAAGTTTACCAGAGAAGTTTAACAAAGTTAAAGTTTAACAAAGAGATTAAAATAATAAAAAACCCAGAAATCTTGAAACTGAGAAATACATTTGCTGAATTGAAAAGGTCATTAGAGGGTCTCAACAACAGAATAGGTCAAGCAGAGGAAAAAAATCAATGAACTCAAATATAGGCCCTTGGAAAACACACAGAGGAGAAAAAAAAACAAGAAGGGAAAAGAATATTGTTACCTCAAAAGACCAAATTTAAGAATTATTCATGTTTAAGAGGGAGTTGAATAAGAGCAAGTGGTAGAAAGCTTATTCAGAGAAATAACAGAAAACTTTCTAAAACTTGAAAAAGAGATAAATATCCAGCAAGGTCCAAGATGCCAAACAGAGTTGATCCAAATAAGACTGACCCAAGGCATATAATAAAATTCTCAAAGGTCAAGGACAAAGAAGATACTAAAGCAACAAGAGAAGAGGTGAACGACATATAAAGGGGCTTCAATTCATCTGGCAGCAGACTTCTCAATGGAAACCATACAGGCCAAGAGGGAGTGGGACATTTTCAAAATGCTACATGTAAAAATATTGCCATCCAAGAAACTTTATCCAGCAAAGCTATCCTTCAAATGTAAAGGAGAGAGAGAGTCTTTCCCAGACAACCAAAAGATGAGAGAATTCGCCACCAGATTAATTTTACAAGATATGCTAAAGGGAGTTCTTCAATCTCAAAGAAAATAAAGAATACTAACATGCCAGAAGAAAACATCTGAAGGTATAAAACCCACTGGTGAAATTAAATACACAAAGACAAACTCAGGATATTCTATTTTGTAACTGTGATGTCTAATCCACTCATAACTATAGTACGAAGGCCAAAAGACAAATCAAAAACAGTATTAGCTACAGCAACCTGTTAAGAAATATGTCATATAAAAATACGTAAATTGATGTATAAAGTAAAAATGGGAGGGAGTGCAGTAAGAGTATAGAGTCTTTTCATTTTTTCTTTGTTTCCATTCTTTATGATTTAAGGTGCCATTTCTTTAACTTGTATCTATATGGCATTTTCTATAAGCCTCATGGTAACCACAATGTAAAAACCTATAATAGATTCACTAAAAATAAGAAGCAATGAATTAAAACATACTACCAGAGAAAATCATTTCACCACAAAGACAGTAGAAAAGAGTTACAAAACCACCAGACAACAAGCCACAAAATGGCAATAGTAAATCCTTAGTATCAATAACACTGAATATAAATGGACTCAATTATCCAAGTATATGAGGTAACGCATGTTAATTAGCTCAATTTAGCCACTCCACAATTTATATATTTTAAGACATGTACACCACCTATACTTTTTTGTCAATTAAAAAGTAGAATGCTAGAGCATTGCCTGACGTGAACAAATTGGAGAGACGTGAAATCCAAATCAAGGGATTTAGATTTGATGAGACCGGTGACGAGAACCGCCTGTGTTAGGAAAGCTAAATGGTAACAGGGTGGTTTGGAGGGAGAACAGACCCAAAGGCAAGAAAAGCTAATTACTGGGAAAAATAAGATCAGCTGATCTGAGCCTAAGATTGCTTGAGAATGGAAAAAACTATCTTATAAAGAACATGACATTGAAGAAATAATGGAATGACGGCAAACGAGATAGTTGGGATGGGAGCAAGTTTCTGAAAAGATGAGTTTTGGTTTTTTGTTTTAAATACTAGATGCCTTCTAGGCCCTTGCCTTTTTTTTTTTTTTTTTTTTTTTAAAGAAACAGGGTCTCCCTCTGTCACCCAGGCTTGAGTGCAGTGGCATGATCATAGCTCACTGCAGACTCGAATTCCTGGGCTCAAGTGATTCTCCTGCTTCAGCCTCCATAGTAGCTGGGACTACGGGCATGTGCCGCCATGCCCAGGTAAATTTTTTTTTTGTAGCAACAGGGTCTCACTTTTGCTCAGACTTGTCTCAAACTCCTGAGCTCGAGCAATCCTCCTCGGCCTCCCAGAGTGTTGGGATTACAGGCATGAGCCACTGCTCCCAGCCTAGGCAATTTTTTTTAAGTGGAATTTTTTACTGTGAGAAAAATAGCGTTTACAAAAACCAGTGAAGGAGAGCGTGTGAGATGTTTCATACACGATAGAAGGAAACGTCATTGAAAAAAATTTCCAAATCCAGTTTGCCCACTTACTTGCCCTCACGACTTTTCTCCCCTTCTGTCTGGAAGCAGCTCTTCATTTGTGCTGTCATCCACCAGTCCTAGAACCGCCACTGACGGTGGAAATCTATCACGTGTAAATGTAAACACCTGGCCTCCCTCCCCCTCAAGATTGTGAGAATCAGGTGAGATGCAAACTTCTGTGAAATGTGAGCTCTAGGAACACATAGTTTCAATAAGGATTGGATTTTGTTTCATTCTGTTTTAATTCATTGTGAAGCTGGTATTCTGTTTATGAGGGTTTTATTTCAGAGTCAGGGATATGGACGGGCTCTAGAAGAAAACAGTTGTGCTCTGGATTGTGTTTCCCTTGCAGAATCTTACGCCTGCGGACCAAGAAACCTCAAGCTTTAAATGCTTCATCCTAAACTCTCTCTGGTCACCACACAACGCACAGGATTTTAAACTCTCCCACCTACTAATACATCACATTGATGAAGTTTTTACTGTCTTGCTTTTGCTGGGTGTGCTGCAGAGCTGGGCTAGCAGTCTCCAATCTGTCTGAGCCCCTGGCTTATCTCATACTGCCCGCTGGAAGTTTCTGCAATTGTTAGTGAAGATCAAGTATTTTACATATTTCAAAAGGGGGTGGATTGTAGATTTTGCATGCTACACCTGGGTATCTGTGCCTTAATACCATTCAAGAGATGGCCCTCAAGGAAGCAAGCAGATTTAGCGTTTTCCCAGAGGTAAGTTGTGGGGTGCTGGTGGGTGGGAGCAGAGCCTCTGGTTAGAGTAGCCGCAACGTGTTCGTTCAGGAAACATTTATTGCAGACTGAGCAGGACCATGTCACAAAGCAAGCCTGGGCACCACTATGCCTAGGCTTCTCTGGGACACCCAAGAGGAGTCACACACAAGTCATGTCCCACGGCACCCAGCCCTAAGGCCCAGGACTAGGGAAGCAAAGAGTGAGAGACTCTCACTCTGCTGCCATTGAAATCAACCCACCTCAGTTTGACAAGAGCCCTTACTATATAGCCTTTCATCTGAGACCAAGAGAAGATTACCTCCAAATAGGATCAAGCTGAATAAGATCTTTGCAATTTCATACAAGAGGTGCCAGGCTTGAGTATTGCAACAAACTTTTAGTTTGGCTTAAAAGGCATGATTCTCTACAAATTGGAACTACAGGGAGATTTAAAGGTGGTCAGTGCATTGTCATTAAACTAACTTTAGTTGAAGAACATTGCCAATTTTATCAGAGCTACTTAGAAATAATATTATGACTAATAATAACTATTACCAGTTTCCTCTTGCTGATATAAAAAATTACCAAATTCAGTAGCTTAAAATTTATTGTCTTACAGTTCTGGAGGTCAGAAGTTCAAAATCAACCTAACTGGGCTAAGTCAAGGTGTTGGCAGGACTGGCTTCTTATGGAAGTTCCAGGGGAGAACCTGTTCCCTTACCTCTTCCAACTCCCAGGAGCTGCCTGCATGCCTGGCTCGTGTCCACTCCCTCCGTCTTCACAGCTGGCAGCGTAGTAGCTTCGTCTGTCTCTCTACTTCGACCATCACACCACCCTCTCTCTTGCGCTGACGCTTGCCTCCCTCTCTCTTATAAAAACTCTGTGATGACATTGGGCTCACCTGGCTAATCCACGCTGCTCTCCCCATCTCAAGATCCTTAACTTAATCACACCTGCAAAGTCCTTTTTGCCACGGAAGGTAACACATTCACAGGTTCTGAGGATTAGGACATGGACATCTTTGAGGACCATTGTTCTATCACAGGTATGAAGCCACATGACACTTTTGAGGCAAAGGATCTTTTTGAGAATGGAATGTGACCTAGTCCAGGCTACACATGTGGCTCTAGAGCAGTGGTTAGCAAACCTTTTTTGTAAAGGGTCAGATACTAAATATTTTAGGTTTTGTGGGCCATGCAGTCTAACTCCTCAACTCTGTATTGCAACATGAAAGCAGATATAGATAACACAGACACAAAGAAACACAGCTGTGTTCCAATAAAACTTTATTTATAAAAACAGGTAGCAGGCCAAATTTGGCCCTTGAGCCATACCCCTACTTGAGGTCCAGCTAAAACAAAAGGATTCCATTCAACCATTAACATTGGAGTCAAGTATGCAGAAAGATTAGATTGTCTGATGAAGGAAAATGAAAAGCTACCCAGAGAGGTTTTAGCTTACAGATTTGAACTTACAAGCATGTCAAGGTATTTAAGGGGCCAGGAAGTGTCTTTATGATACTGAAATGCAAGCCCTAACAAACCAGACCACAGTTTACCTGCAGATGAGCACTAACAAAGAAGCCAGCCAGGTATGGATGTTATTTAGCACCTGGTATCAGGAGAGACGCTTGTGACCAGAGCTAATTGTAAAACCAGTAGACAACTCACCAATCTCTTTACAGGTGGATACCAACCAACAAAGTTGTCCACAGATAAAATTCTGAGCAGAATGAGCTTATAGTAAAAATTTATAAGACATATAAGGAAATAAGACACCATGGATAAAAACCAACAGAAATAACAGTGGCAAAGAATCCAGGTGTTGGAATTATCAGACACAATATTTTTTAAAACTATTAAAAATTCAAAGTCCCCAGAAACATATGAAAGGATATTCAACCTCAATAATAAGCAGAGAAATGCAAATTAAACCCTCAATAAGATACCAATTCATACTCATCGGATTGACAAAAGTGTTTTAAATTGGGGTTCCCAGTTTGACATTAGGTATGAGCATGTAAACGTGTGCACACCCTCCCTTCCCAGATTATACTCTAGAGAAGCTCGGACACACGTATCCCACGAGATGTATACCAGAATGTTCATAGCAGTATTGCTTATAACTTTAAAAAGCATGGAAATAATTCTAATGCTCACCAATATTAAATTGGATAAATTGTAATGTATTTATACAATGCCAGGCCACACAGCAGTGAAAATGAATGAACTATTTGCATCAACATGGATGAATCTCAAATATTCAACAAAAGAATCGAGTCATAGAAGAATAACAAAAGTATGAGTCAGTCTATTTATGCAAGTTAAAAACGCACACTTTGTTTAATGATACATACAGAGGTGGTAAAACTAAAATGAAAGGCAAGGGAGTAATTATGAAATTCAGGATCATGGTTGTCTCGGGGAGGGGTGGGCAGCAGGGAGGTGTGATCAAGGTGGGATGATCAAGGGGTTGCTACGGTGCCTGGTGATATATGTTTTCTTAATCTGGGTAGTGAGAGTTCACTTAGCCCTTTTTTTTTTTTTTTTTTTTGAGACAGAATCTCACTCTCTTGCCCAGGCTAGAGTGCCATGGCATCAGCCTAGCTCACAGCAGCCTCAGACTCCTGGGCTCAAGCAATCCTTCTGCCTCAGCCTTCCAGGTAGCTGGGACTACAGGCATGTGCCACCATGCCCGGCTAATTTTTTCTATATATACTTAGTTGGCCAATTAATTTGTTTCTATTATTAGTAGAGACAGGGTCTCACTCTTGCTCAGGCTGGTTTCGAACTCCTGACCTTGAGCGATCCGCCGGCCTCAGCCTCCCAGAGTGCTAGGATTACAGGCGTGAGCCACTGCGCCCGGCCCACTTAGCCTTCTTTAAAGTATACATTTTATATACCCTTTTGATTGTATATTTCACAAGAAATAAAATTAAATAAGGAATGATGCTCATAGTCCTTCTCTAACTCATGTGCTGCTAGAATGTTGTGTTCACATTCTCAATGCCAGCTTCCTTGGCCATAAAATAAAAGGGTCCAGGTTTTTGCAGCAGTTCTTCAGGGCTGCCATACTCTACAATCTTCCCGTTGTCTAGAACCATTATCCTGAAACAAGGGATAGAGAGATAAAAATCTTAGAAAGTAACATCTCAAATCTGGGCACTTACAAGAATAACCAGGACTAAGTGGGTGTATAGTCATACAAGGCTACAAAGCAGTGAAAATGAATGAACCACAGCCACGTGCACCAACGTGGATGAATTCCACAGGTAATATTGAACAAAAAAATCAAGTAATAGAATGCATGCAGTATGAGTCCATTTATATAAGTTTTTTTAAGTACACATTGTTTAAGGATAGATTGGTTTAAAATGGGAGCCTTCCCCTTGGTAAAAAAAAAAAGGCAGCCTATCCTCTCCAAACAGCTTTCTAAGATTACTGACCTTTGGATGCGATATGCCAGAGTTGGAAGGAACAGGAAGTTTCTTGTGATGCCGCAGGGGCAGCAGCTGAGGCCCAGCATAGCTGGGAAGGTCTACGGCTAACAGCTGCCACTCATGGCTTGAGCCACCACCTCCCCATACCCAGTTAATAGTTACAACACACAATACCCTCAACATGGTTGCCTTCACCCTGTTAGTTTTCATTAGCTTGATGTAAAAATTTGGCCAAATTACTTGAAACCTCTAAGTCTTGGCTTCTTCATCAGTAAAATGAAGGTGGCATCTCAGCCCTGTCGCTGTCACTGCTGCCCCAGGGCTAAGCCATGTCTACCGAGCTCCAGCCCCCTCCACTCACTTGTCGCTGTCCATGATGGTGTGCAGCCTGTGGGCGATGGTGATGACCGTGCAGTGGGAGAACGAGCTCTGGATGGTCGTCTGAATGAGCTGGTCCGTCTCTAGGTCCACCGCAGCAGTGGCCTCGTCCAGGACGAGGATCTTGGATTTCCGAAGCAGAGCCCTGCCCAGGCACAGCAGCTGCCTCTGCCCTATGCTGCAGGCAATAGAAGAGACCACGCATTACCTCCTAAGGACCGAGGAAAAACTGGGGGTAGGTGGATAGTTTTCATGTTCCAGATCAGACTTTCAAAACTCCCACTCCAGAATTCCCCTACAAGGCTTCCGCCTCTTCAACCAGGCATCCATTGTTGTGGGCGACGCTTTTCAAAATTCTGCAATTGGAAGACCCACCCCAGGTACTTAATAAAAAGTACATATTTCTGGGCCCCACTCTGCTCAGTCAGGATGAGGAGCAGCCTAGGAATGTGTATGTTTAATAAGCATCATAGACAATTTTCATGTTTAAAAAAGTTTGGGAGACACTGGCACAGGAACAGTGCTTTGCATTTGGCCACAGTGACATCTACAATTTCAAACCAACATGAATGCCACTGAATTCACTGCAGCCGTATTTGACCTGACACCATTAATATTGGGGGACACTGCACTAGAACACCCCAGTGGCATTTCTTTGTGGCCTTAGTGAATCCACTTATTATTTTAATGTGTAATTCCAGTCTCAGGGCTAATTATTTGTTCAAGGCCTTCTGCTTTGATTAGAGGGGAAGCTGTCTAATGAACATGATGTCTTGGTGTGAGATGCAGTGTATGTGGTGTTCGAATATGCTTGTAAAATGCAAATAGCTTTAATTTGCTCAAAGCCTGTAATGAAGGCTGGACCTCTTACTTACATAAAGAAGCTTTGGGAAATGATGTGAAGGAAATATTTGGGGATTTGCTAATTGCTCTTTCCTGCTGTGGCCATTAGGGAACATATTAAACAGGGGGTGGCTAAAGTTCTGTAATTCTCTGTAAGAAAATTTCTGCAGGAGACGAGAAGTCACCCAAGATGAACTTCCAGTTTTTCTCTGTAATGTAAGATCAAAGATCAGAGATACTGCAAAACTACTTAGCTTGTACCAGGCTCCTGCCGGTTCAGGTAGACTTTATAGTAACAGGCTTTTAGCTGCTCTCTCCAAGCTGATTTATCTGTTGTTCACCAGAGAAATTTAAGTTTTAATCTCCCACCCCAGGTCTGAAACTCAGGTCTGAAATCAAGGCATCGGTAATACCATTAAGTGTCTCCAGCATGGACAAGAGAAGGATGACTTTTGTTCTTACAAACCAGAATTGTCAAGGTCCCCATCACATCCCACCATAGTATCCCATATGTCACATACAGCACGGACTATACTGGCACTTTCTCCCACAGGTCTGCCTTCTCCACTACGCTGTAAGAGCCAGGAAGTCAGGGGCTGTGCCCGTGTTGTTTACCTCTGTGTCTCCAGTACCTGGCACACAGTAGGTGCTACTACACAGTTGTTGCCTTAATGTTGGAATGTTCTTCTACATCCACCTAAAGATGTAGAAGTCCCGCTAGTTCCTACATTTGTTGTGGAGGGAAAGCAAAGCTGGTGGGGTTTGCTACTAGGGCTTGCAAGTGTTCCCTGGGTCCCTTATTCAATCGGTCTGGACTGTAGTCTGGGCATTGGGAGTTTTAAAGCTTCCTGGGTGATTTTCCCTTGCAGACTAGTTACGAATCATGGTCCTCTAGGTTGTGCTTCTCAAGAGTAATGTGCACAAAAATCACCTGAGAATCTCACTAAAATACAGATTCTAACAGGTCTAGAGCCTGAGATTTCTGCATTATAACAAGCTCGCAGGTGAAGCCAGAGCTTCGGGTCCATTAGTTAGCTACTGAACTCTCCCTTCCTTCCTGAGCTTCAGTTTGCTAATGGTCCCTTCCCTGCCATTACTGAGGCACCTGAGGCAGGAGTAAGACCTGTCCACGAGCAGCAGGCTTTGGCTGAAGGCTGAACTTCAGTGTGTGGAGGGGAAAACCAAATTGTTACAGGAAAAATGCCTTAATGGACAGGTAAACACATAGCGAAGACCAGAAGTGAATTGTCAACATATGTAAAAGTAAGTTGAAGAGGTCAAAAGAACTGTGAAAGCCCAGAGTCTTTATATTGATTTAAGGTGTTTCAAAAGTGCCCAAGGACTTTGCAGACATCATAGCCCCTTCATCCGCATGCCCTTTAGATCAGTGGTTCTCAAATTAGGATGCCTGAGCAGCCCCGTGGGGATCCTTTAAACACCCCCGTGTCCAATGGAGCCTCATACCAATTAAATCAGACTCTAGGATTGGACCAGGCACTGGGACTGTTTTAATCCTGATTGCGCACAGCTGAGAGCCTCTGCTTTCTGAGCTTCTCCATAATAGTGGGATCTGTAAGCTCACATTGCGTACTGTCACATGAGGGGTACATTTAATAACAAAGGTTCTCAAGAGTGTCAAAGCACTTCCGCACCTGTTTTATCATGAGAACTTCACAACAGGTTCATTGTACACATTAGCGATTAGACCTGGGTAGTGACAATTCCACAATGCCAGGCATCACTTAACATAAGGAACACGAGGCGTGGTCCCCTCACATCTTCTCACTGCCTATGGGGGAAGTAAGTAGGTTATGAAACGTTACCTGAGATTGCCACCAGCCTCTGTCACTTCATAGGACAACCCGAGTTGCAGGCCGGCCACAAAAGATTTGAGGTGAGCCAGCTCCAGGGCATTCCAAATCTCCTCATCTGAGTAGTTGTTGAAAGGGTCTAGGTTCATCCTCAGGCTTCCAGAGAACAGGATGGGGTCCTGCAAGTCACGAGACGAGGGGACTGTTAGGGTAAATATCAGAAAAGGACACAGTAGTTCCTTGTGGTCAGGAGAAAGTGGATAGGACCGGCCTGAGATGGGCTCCTTAGGCATGAAGCTGGTTGGTGGTTGAGCGGCTGCAAGGTTTGTCCTCCGAAGGCTCAGAGTGGCCGCCAGCAGGGGCTAAGCCTAAGAGCAACAAGAGTCCTTGGTTTGTCTTTTGGATTTTTTTTTTTCATTCTGAGATTCATTTATGGATTTCCAAATTGCCATAGCATCTCTTAAGAAGGTGAGCGGAATGTCCCACACCCCCAAATGAAAACTCATGGCTTAAGAGGTCAAGGGATCAGAGGAGAGTAGAGGAAGG
>CAUYMX010091708.1:0-54030 GCA_963573855.1 Lepilemur septentrionalis | reverse complement strand
TTTTTTTTTTTTTTAGTTGTTTGGCTAATTTCTTTCTATTTATAGTAGAAACAGGGTATTGCTCTTGCTCAGGCTGGTCTCAAACTCCCGAGCTCAAGGGATCCTCCCGCCTCGGCCTCCCAGAGTGCTAGGATTACAGGTGTGAGCCATGGCGCCCGGCTGATTTTTTTTTAACAGGTTTTTGTGGATTCTTCTTGTGGTTACCTTCCTAACTCCAGATTTTATGTTATTGCCTCTATTTATTCACTTAGAAACCTTAGACATTATCTTTCAACTCCTCGATGTGAAGAGTCAGTTTTCACTCCCCCAGCCAGCATCCTCCTCCTAGAACTTAATATTTATACTGGTGGCAGACAGAATTGTAAAGCTCGCTGTGAGCACTCTGTTGTGATTCTCTGCACGTTCCGTTTTTATGGCACCCCGTCCTCGTTGCATGGGTACAGGAGGTCTGGGGGCTCACGGTTAGGCCTGTGGGGCTCTCAGTGTGGCGTCCCTACCTCCCTGTGCCTGTGCCTGCCCTGGGGTCCTTCGCTTGCCTGGTGAGCCCCAGTTGTCTGCTCCTGTGTAAGATGGGAAGAGTGGGGAACTGGTGAGTTTTTGTGGGAACAAGAGTGACTTTGTTTTTAAATACTAATCCTCCTAACTAACCCTGAGTCTGGGAATGCCTCCAAAATGTCTAACTGACGTATTACTTTTTACGCAGGAAAACCTATTCACTGTAAGTTTCAACTTTCCTCCAAAACTACCCTTGGTGCCGGTGCACTGTGACACCGGCAGCATTCTCTCAGCCCCCTACGCATTCCTCCCAGAGCACGGGGGAGGGGGTTGCGGTGTGGAGATCTACTTGTTTCGTGGCTGCCCAAGACCATTCTTCTGTCTGCAAGTCGCCCTAATAAATTATCCTCTACCAACAAGCTGCATTTGCCTGCCTCCTTCTGTGGTTTCTCGGCTTCTTCAGCATTTGGGGGTCGTTTTGCATATAAGACCCTTTCACAGACCAAGCCCCCAGGAAACCGAAGCACGAGCCAGGGGAAAGAAGCGTCCGCAGGGGCAGTCCCGAGGTGGCCGTCCTCATCTGAGGGGGGTGATGCTGCCGTTTGCTGGATGCCTGTGGACCACCGCGTGAGCATGGGACACCCTGAAAATGCTGGAGGGTCTAGAAGACCTGTTAGTAGACAGCCGTGCGACTTGCTGTGGTACGACTTACCATCGCCACGCAGGGACAATGGTGAGTTTGCCACTGTTACGGGCTGTGCAAGTGGCCGCGAAAGCACAGGTAGAGGCCGAGGCGAATGTAAACAAGTTAGAGGGAGAATCGCAATTAGAAAGGGATACAAGAGCTTCCACATCTGTGTTACTGTGTGGTTTGGTGGGTAAGTTTGAAATTCAGGAGACACCGCTGGAAACCTTACCTTGCCACTTTGCACGGCTGGGAAGGAAAAGGCCGCACCAGCCCAAGGTGTGGGCTGCCCTTGCCAAGCCAGCCTGGAATACAAATACCTGGGATTGTTGGGAACAAACTAATGAATCAGATGACCACACAGAGGTTATCTTGGAGGAGGAGGAGAAGGATCCTCCCCTTTTGAAAGCGAGACCGCTCATGCAGTGGAAAGCAAAAGCCCAACACGTGCAGCCCTCGGCAGAATTACTGGACATGGCAGACACTTTTAAGCAGCCTCCGAGGGAAAGCTCAGCCACGTGGATGGTGTGGCTGTGGGACGCTGGTGGGGATGGCTTTTCCCTAGCAGGGAGCAAAGCTGAACAAATGAGACGAAGTGCCGCCTGGAGTGGCAGGGCCCCTCCCATCCCCCTCGAGCTCCCTTGCGGGGCCCCGTATGCATAACGTGGGAGGCGCCATGGCTGATCTCGGAGAGACGGAAAAGGGAAGAGACAGGGTCCAAATGGTCACTTAAGAAAAAGAAAAAAGAGAGAAACGAAGCCAGTTGGACCAAAAAAGGGAGGTCATCAGGGCCCAGTAACAGTGAACACTGGTCTTCCTCTCAAGGGCCGGATGGAAGGGTTTTTTTTTGCCAGGCCTGCCCCAGCTTCTGCCCATGCCTCCACTTCACAAAGGTGTCACATGTACCTGCAACAACACAGTGCCCTCTCCACGAGTCCCCTGGGGAATGCAGTTCATTCCATGAGCCAGGGCTCCATGAGACCAACGCTGCCTCTACTGTGTACTATGGAGCCCCCACAAAACTGCCTCCAATGAAGGCACATGAAGGCACAGCCCCTTTCCTGAAAACGCTTGGTCCTCAGAGGGGTGGAGCCAAGGTAACCCCTACGTATGGATGACAGTAGCTGCACAACTGCACACAGGTGCCATCCGGTTTGAGATGGGAATGCAACCAGGCAGTCAGCGGGCACAACTCCGAGCTGCACGGCTGGTTTGCACCCACGAGCCATGGCCTGTAGTTCTCTGTACAGAGAGGTGGGCAATATGTAAGGGTCTTACAACTTGGCTTGCCCAGTGGGCCCAAGATGACTGGCGTGTGCTTTAAAAAGCCTTATAGGGAACTGTGATTTGGAGATGCATTTGGTAGAGGACACAAGGACCCAGCATGAGCCTAACTGTGTGCCCTGTTTCAGCACATCAGTCAGATTCATCCCCTGGTAACATGGCTTCTGATACCCTAGCCAAAATTGGAACATTGGCTCCCTTGTAGTCATCTGGGCTAACTGGGTGCGTGAGCACAGAGGCGCTGCGGTGCGTGCGTGGGCTGCTGACAGCAGGGTGAGTGTGACTGCCCCTGCGCCATGTGGATTTAGGGGTGGCAGCAACAAACTTGCTAAGTTTGCTCCCACCTGTGCCCCTGCCACACTCCATGTATACAAGACAGCTGCCCCAGTGAGACACTGGCAGATAGACTACATTGGGTCCCTGCCAGTAAGCTTGGGACAGAAGCATGCACTAACACGCATAGATACTGCCATGGAGTGTCGCAGGACTTCTCTTGCAAAGGGGCAAACCAAACAGCCACCATCAAGGGCTTGGAACAGCGCAGTGTCGTGTGTGGCTGTCCTCAACGCATGGGTAGTGACCAAGGCACGCATTTCACGGGGCATTATGTCCAAGTTTGGGCACATGAAGGCACATGGATTGGAGATTTCATTTACCATATAATCCCCAACAGGCAGGTTGATTTAAAAAAAAAAAAATCAGTATTTTAAAGACACAACTGTGAGCACTTTTACAATCCAATACCTTGCAGGGGTGGGCGAAGGTTTTGCCTCAAGCCATTAAAAACCTTAATTTGGTTAAAACAAATACGGGGCTGGCACCATACCAACAACTTGGGACCACCATAGAGGAAGGTCCATTAACCGCAGTTGTGAAAAAAGAAGTCCGACCAGACACATTTCTACCGGAGCTGTTAAAAAGCCAACAGCAAATGTTATTTAGGACTCCCCGAGACCTTGAGCCAGGGGAGGGGACACTTGAATGGAGGTTGGACTAGAACTTTCCCCAGGTTGGGCAGGGTATTTCCTGCCAGAGAGCAAGGAATCCCCCGGCCAGCTAACGACGTGGTCTCTGCTAATCCTATGGGAGTCTGGGCCAAAATGCTCCGCGAATCACTACAGTGGAACACGGCCCCTTTTAAAGGACACTCTGGTTAGCCTTTTGTGTTTTCCTGTTTGTTTTTGGTCTTCTTTGTTTTTCTTGGGTTTTTTTGTTTGTTGGTTGGTTTGTTTTTAGAGATAGGCTCTCACTTTCTTGCCAGGACGTGAGGGCAGTGGCATGATCATAGCTCACAGCAACCTCAAACTCCTGACCTCAAATGATCCTCCCGCCTTGGTGAGGCGTGGCCACGTGGCTGAGCCCCCCCTGAGCAGGAGGAAACCCAGGCACCGGGAGGCGGGGAGCCCAGGCGGGGAGGGCAGTGGGACAGCGCTGGTGGAGGAGCAGTGGTCAGGGTGCCCGGGTACCAGGATGAACATTCATGCCCCAGATTCAAGCCATGAGGCTCTTTAAACTTCCCATCATGTGTCACCAGGTGGTGCTCCAAAAGTCTTCAATCAGAGGACAGCACCTCCCTCGCCTGTGCTGTATAACATATCTGTTTCCCATAATCATTCCCACATAGCACTTTATCATTTTTATTGATTTGTCTTCATTTAATACTCGTAGAAACTAGAAGCACATCTTCCATTAAAAAAATTTGCATTCCTTTAATTGCTCTGAAGGCTGTGCATTTTTTCTGTGTGCTGATTTACTGTGCCAATAAACATGTAATCCTACCAGGAGCATGTTTTACTTGTGTAATCAACCAAAATAAAAAATTATAAAAGGAATCACTGACTGTGAATTAGACATGGGGAGAGGTACCAGGGTCACAGACCTGGTCCACAGTCGCGAGCAACTTGCGGTGTGGTCTAGGAGATCGGACAGGTACGTTAACAGGATTAAAGCAATCAAAGCAGCATTTATAAAGTGTTGCGTGAGAGCCACGGAACTCAAGTGCTGAGGGAGTTTCACGCAGGGAGAGAGCAAGACTAACACAGAGGAGAAGAATAGATCAATTTATCACATTCATTTAAAAATTCGCCTTTTGCATAGCGGGATGTGTCTTTTGGGGTCCGGGAGGGGAGTTCCGATTGGCAGTTTATTCTCAGGGAGGTTGAAGATGAGATCTTGGAGAGGAGGAGCAGAGAGAATGAACAGAGAAAAAGTCAAAACAGGGGCCACTGAGTCTGCTGTGAGTACCTAGGTCACCTTAGGCAGCATCTACTCCAACAGGTGTACTGGGTCAGGGTTCCTTAGGAGCTCCTTCAGGGGAATGAAGGCAGGGAAGAAGCTTCCAGCACAAATATCCGAAGGGAAATGTATTCTACATGCATTGCATTGTTTTATGTCCTTTCCACATGGAGTGTATCTTAAAAAGCCCATTTCTCTGACAGTGGTTGTAAAAGGGGAAAATGTCTTTTGCAACAGAAGCATTCACTCTCTCTTTCAACTACCGATCGGGTGTCAGACCTTGTTTTAGGAGCTGCCTGGAGTGGTACTTGCTTCCTTCTTGCAACAAGCATGGTGAAGTCTTCCTTGGAGTCTTAAACTGTGACCAAAAAAAAAAAAAAAGCAGCAATTTCATAAACACAGATCTACTGGGCTTTCAGAGATTCTAAATTTCCTGCTGCAAGTCAGCTGGGGTTAATGGTTCTCCCTGGCAGATGACTGAGGGCTCCCCCAGGGCGCTGAGCAGGCGGTTTGAAAGCCCCGCTTCCTGTCTGCTTGGGTGAGAGTCCACTGGAAGCCTAGAGAGGAAGCGGGAAACCTCAGAAACTAGCCCCAAAGTCACTGCAGCACCAACAATCCTGTCTGGCTGCGTCACTCTGTAAAGCCTGGGCAGCGGGGAGAAAAGGCCAAGTTTTGAAAAAGAACAAAAGGGAGGGAATCTGGAAAGAACAAGAGCAGGAGTGGGGAGAGAAAGGCCGAGTAGGAGGGAAGACAGCTGGCGGAAAGGGGCTCCCAGGGATTGGGAAACAGGCCTGTCTTGTTGCGAAAGAAGGAAACCTTGAAGGAGAACAGGAAGGAAACAGAAAACAACCAGCCTGTCAGGGCTGGCAGGGCCGGTCTTCCCTGGTACAGATTAGGAAACTGAGGCCCAGAGAGGAAGTGGTTTGCCCAAGGGCAGATTCTTGAAAGAATCAGCTGCTTTCTCTCTCCCCCCCTTCCTCACCGCCCCTGTGGTCATGAGTCTGTCCAGAAGGGCAGGCTGGCCTGAAGTCCTACCCGGACCAGCCTGGGGCAAGCACGAAACTCACCGTGGGCCCTGGGTGTGATTTGATGTTTAATTCCAGCTCAGGGAAGGGAAGGTGTTCAAGGCCTTCTCTGCCTTCCGTTTGGCGACCCTCCTCAGAGCGATGGGCGGGGTAGCTGCTGCACCTCTAGGCAGGTACGCCGGAGAATGCACAGCTGTCGTATGCGCTGGGGCAGAGGACATGCAGTTGTGTGCGGAGCTGGGGCTCCTGCAGCTGTGAAGGTAGGTGCTGGAATTCTCCAGCAATCCTTCCTCTTTGCCCCCAGCACCAAGAAGACAGCCCTCTTTGAAGGTATGCAGGTCTGTTCTCCAAACTTTCTACTTAGCATTCTCCTGGGAGCCTTCAGAGGTTCAGCTCAGTTACCACCTCCCCCAGGAAGCCCTCCTTGTCTGCGGATGGGCCCCCACCATGCCTGCCCACTCACATTGATAACTCTGTCTTTCAGCCTTAGCCCGCCCTGGGTTCCAGTCAGCTTCCTTCTCCTAGACTAGAAACTGCCTGAGGCCAGGAGGACCGGGCTTGTTTGTATCTGTGCCCTGAAAACCTGCCCGGGTACAAATATGCCCAATGCTTGGAGGTGTGGAACCAGCTGTCACTAGCTCTCTAAGAGTTCCCCAAGGTAGATGGATGAGGGATTTAGTGCCAGAAATGGAAGGTTATTCTCAGAGTGGGTATGGCGGGAAAGACAGATACAGCTCAGGGAGTGGAACTCTTGCTGGCGTGGGAGGAGAAGGAGTGGGAGGAGGAGCAGAGAGTGAGGTGCGCGTAAGCGTGGAGGCAGGGAAGGAGGGGCACAGGCTCCCTTTCCAGCCCCGCCAGGGTGTGCACAGAGGCTGCTGTGGATCACGAAAGCTAAAATCGTGTCCATTCTTTGACGTAGTCTACTGTTCTTCTGCTTCTTTTTTTCTTCTGAGACAGAGTCTCACTCTGTCACCCGGGCTAGAGTGGCGTGGCGTCAGCCTAGCTCACAGCAACCTCAAACTCCTGGGCTCAAGCAATCCTCCTGCCTCAGCTTCCCGACTAGGTGGGACTACAGGCACGTGCCATCACATCCAGCTAATTTTTCTATTTTTAGTAGAAACGGGGTATTGTTCTTGCTCAGGCTGGCCTCAAACTCCTGACCTCAAGTGATCCTCCTGCCTTGGCCTCCCAGAGTGCTAGGATTACAGGCGTGAGCTGCCTCGTCCTGCCCTCCTCTACTGTTCTAAATCTGGCTCATTTAAATAGTTCTTTTGTTTTCCTTCCACCCATACTCTGATTTCTGACATTTGCCAAAAAGAGGTCAAGACTCTGGCATGCCGCCCTACTAAGATTAAAATAACATATCAATTGAAACTGTTGTTTTTTCCTTAAAGGTTATTTGTAGAGTTAAAAATTCCCATGGTTGCTCTAGCTTTAACATCATTTTTGGCTCTTCCAAGGTAAAATTTGCAATTTGATGCAAAAATAGCTGTGATGCATATACGTCTGTCTGTACGTGTGTGGTAAGGAGATTTTTTTTTATCATTGTATCTTCTTTTGCCCTGTGTTTCTGCCTTTCCGTCCTTTTAATTTGCTGGTGTTTGGCAACCACAGTCCTGGTCCGGTTTCTTACGAGTTTCTTATATGAGATCAAAGGCTGGTTGGACGCTGGCTCTGTGTGGGCTATGTTGCTGTAACCCCTGCCCGGAGGTGCCCATGACATGAACTGCCATCTTTTGCGCGTCCCTTGGCCGGTGCCCCAACTGGAAACCTGAACAAACATTTTCATTGACATTTTATAAAGTGTCGCTGACTCCTCATTTGTCAAAATGTCTCCCAGGGAAGTCTGAAAGTTTAAAAAGGCTGTAACCTCTTCTTCTCAGGGACCCATGGAAATTGTGTGGCCGCCTGGGCAGCCTGGTTTGCTGCCCTCCCTCCGCATCAGTGAGTTCTCCTCCAGCGGCCGGGCAGCCCGACACCCTGGCACGCACGGCTCCCTGCAGGCCCCTGGACGCTCTCAGGGCAGTCGCACAGCCCTGCCCCTTCTGGCTGGCAGGGCACATTTTCCAGAACCCTCTTTTGGCTGAGAGCTTCCCTCCCCCTGGGCTTTTCCTCCCTGTGGACGGTCGGTGGCTTCTGTCTACCCAGAGAGTCCCCCACGCAGAAGGGTGCAGCCCATCACTGAGACCCAGGCTGGCCCTGCCACCTGGTGATGATTAGAACATCACTTCCCCAGGCAATGGCCCCCTGCCAGTCCATGAGCTATCGAGGCATCCCAATTGTCCCCCAAATCATTGGCATGAAGACCCGAGGGGGTCAGATGATCTGGGGGCTCAGTGGCAAGTTCCCGTCACTATTCCTTGCTTTAGTCACCCAAGCGAACCTGGTGAGGGAAGAATCTTTGTTCTCGTGGCCCCTGGTCACCCTGGAGAGCAGCCTTGACACATTCCCGGGATGTTGCTGCCCATTCTAGGAACTGTAGTATCTGACTTTTCCCATTAAGGTGATTTCTGCAAGCAGTGGAATGAAGAGGATCAGGTTCCCCGAAATAAATATTTATCATCCATTATTGGAAGGGAGTATGCGAAAGAAAAAACGTGGAGAAACTTTGGCTTGAATGCCTGTTTCAGCCCGGCTTGGGCGTACTTTGGTGGGCAGTGCGTTATTCTATGAGCCCACAGACAGAAGTAAACAGGCCGTGCCGGCAAAACGTAATTTTCCCTTTTTATTCACCAAGGTGAACGTGGACGTCCTCTTGCTCTTGTGTCTTGGTCAACAAAAGCAAGGAGCGTGGTTGGCCGAGGGAAGGCGGGTGTGGAACTGAGCACATTGATGGTGAGGCGGCGGGAAGCTTGTGGGGTAACTTTGACAGGCCTTTCGAACGCGACATCCAGCTTACCTGTTTGTAAGAGATGGGACGTGGTCACTGCACAATTGCCCCAGGTTTTAGGCAAGTCCAGGGTGGGTGGCAATGGAACAACCGCAAGAAGGTGTCACTGCCGTGGTCGCACTTCTCCAAATCTCCCGCCTCTGCCGGCTGCAGACAGGGCCGGTCCTCAGCCCCTCCCTCCGCTCTCCCTCCCTCGGGTTCGGCTTGTGGCGTCCTCCTCCACGGAGCAGTAGGAGTCCCTGGAGAAACTGTATTCGAACTACAAAATTTCATTTTATGGCCAATTTGTCCCAATGTCTGCACAATGAAGGGCCTCACACTCGTTGTGCATGGTGTAGTGATTGCATTGCGGGCTCTAGGGCCGGCGGTCTGGGTCTCCACCCAGCTCAGCCGTTTATTATCTGTGTGTCCTAGAGCGAGCGCCTGAATCCATCGAGGCTTCTCTGTTTGTTTGTAAAGTGATGATGATGACACCCAACCCATATGGCTGTGGTGAAGATCAATCAGATAATATAATAGGGTGCTTACAACAGTGCCCGGTGCATAAAAAGTGCTCAAAGATACTAAGTGTTATTATTAATAATAAACTGGCATATATCTTTTGAGCGGGTGGTGGGTACATGGGTGTTCCTTTTATTAAGCTTTAAACTGTGCATGGATCTTACAAATACTTTTTATGTGCACGATATATTTCACATGCATGAAAATGCATGCATTAAAAATAAATGAGCATTTATGAGCTTTGTTTTAGCAGTCATATGTCCCAGGGTTGTAAGACAGCAATGAAATAAAACGTTCTATCCCATTATTGGGCACATGTACCAAACAGTGGGACTACTGCAGGTTCTGACTCTTGTTTCAAAAAAAGAATGGTTACTATGGGAATAGCACTGATTCCCCGGGAATTCATATCTGAGCATGTTTTCATTTTCACCCCTCTTCTTAGAAGATCAGCAGGTTCTAGATTCAACAGAACCGCCAGTACACCTGTCCTTTCCAGGATGGCCACCAGACCCGAGTGGGGAAGGATGGCCCCGGAGCAGTCTCAGAGGAGGACTGATCCACTTTCCCGGGGACTCATCCTGCTGAGGCTCCTCACCTAGCTTCAAAGCACCGCTGTTTTTATTTTCTTTCTCTGCTCTCAATTTCCTGCCTAGAAAGAGGGAGATGTTGGCAAGGATGATTGTTTAGTTTGGAGCATCAGGGGACGGTGCCAGCTCTTGTTGGCCAAAAAAGACACGGCTCTTTTTCTCTGATGTAGTTTGCAGTGTTCACTCTTGCTCTCAGCGGAAGGAAGGGCCCCGCTGCTCACCCTGCCAGACTGAGAGAGTGCGTCCTCCACATCCTTGTCGGAATCTGTTAGTGTCATGTGAGTCCCCTTCCTTGTGCTGGCTGTGGCACTGCAGTCATTTGTGTACCTGTTTATCAACTCTACTAGGCTGCAAATATCTTAAAGGAAGAAACCTCACCCTGTTTATCTTTGAATCCCCACAGTGACTAGCTCAGTCAGTGTTTGTTGAGTGTGTGAATGAATGGGAACCATCACAAAAAAGCTAAAATGAAAGTGGAAACATCAGATCATAAAATCTTCTAGGTAAAATATTTTTTTTCCATCCTACATTTCATTTCAAAATGGGTAAAATATTTAAAAAAAATACTGTCAAGATATTCTAATGCACTGAGTTGACAGAATAGAGATTTTTAAATGTGGTGTCATTTGGTCGACCATTTGTGAGAATTTACAAATGCTTCAGGAGGTTGAAAACTCCATGAAGGCAAGGACTATATTCATACCCAACAGCTGGCACATGAATGAATGCTACATGGAGTACTCTCTTCTCTTTCAAGGGTTAGTCCAGCCAGTGACCTTGATGGAAAGGAAGGCACATTTAATTCAATTTCAGAAACTTTTATAGAGCATCTTCTTCTCCAAGGGCTTTGCCAAGGATTGGGTGAAAACATGAATAAGTCTTGGGTTCTGTCCTTGAGTTTTCGATCTTTGGAGGCAGGTACACCTGCACCCAACCATAATACAAGGCAGAGTGTGATAAGTACGATAATAGCAGTCAAAGTGCTAAGAGAGCCCCGAGAGGAGGAACTCATTAAAGCTTATAGAGGCTGGGAGGCCCCAGCAGGGTGAGCCCCAGCAGGACAGGGGATTTTCAGTGGCCAGAATTGGGAGGAGGATTGCTTCAAGTTGCTGCAGTGTGGGACACACAGGATGGGAGGGTAAGGACCAAGGTGGAAAACTGTGGCAGCCAATCTCCAAGCTGGCATTCGCTGGCCCTTGCCTCCTAGTATTCATGCTCTTGGACAGTGTCCCCCCAACATTGTATCAGGGTTGATCTGTGTGACCAGCTGAATATGGTGGAAGTGATGGTGCGTGACTTCTGAGACTGGGTCATAGCAGTTGTGGCCACTTCCCTTACTGTCTTTTGGATCACCTGCTCTGGAGGAGGCCAGCCGCCTTTTCCCGAGGACACGCAAGCAGCTCAGGGAGAGAGCCACTCTGGGGAGGAACTGAGGTCTCCTGCCACCAGGCAGCACCAGCTTGCTGTCCAAGTGAGCGAGCCACCTTGGAAGTGGATCTTCCAGCACTTGGTCAGCTTTCAGATGACCGCAGCCCCGGCTGACATCTTGACTGGGACCTATGAGAGGCCCCGAGTGAAAAAAGCTCAGCTAAGATCTTCCTGAATTTCTAACCCACAGAATAAATAAGATAATAAATGTTGAGTTGTTGCTTTAAGCCGGTAACTTTTGGGGTAACTTATGCAGCAATAGATGTCCATTACAGGGAGGAAGGCGGGCGGCACAGTTTGGGACAGGCCTTGATTTTCAAGGAGTTGCACTTTGTTTTGTGTGCAATGGGGGCAATGTTTTTTGAAAGACACAAAGTTAAGGATGCTAGTACCGATGACTTGCATAATAGGGGTTGTCAAGAAGACTGCAGGCAGGGGGATAATTTAAGAGGCCACTGCAATAGTGTGTAGGCGAGAGGTACCGGGAGAGTGAACTTAGTGGGAATGGAGGAGGTCCCACAGCGCAAGACCTATGAGACCGCCAATGGGGCAGTGAGTGCAAAGGAGCTGTGAAGGATGATGCCTCGGTTTTGAGCCTAGGAACATGAGAGAGCCAAGATCTCATTTATCAAAAGAGAACACATGGAAGGGAGCACCTGTTTGGGAACAAGCGGAGATGTCTCTGTCCCCATGGAGAGAGGCCCCGTGTCCAGAGCCCGGTGGAGGGAGGGACACCAGGCTCACTCGCAGCCTGGGCTGGTTGAGAAATCTCTCCCTGAAGGACAGGGCTGCTCCGTTTCACAGCACATCTTCCTCGCTGCCAAGTGTTCCTCGAGTGACAGTCTCTGCCATCAATATTTTTAGCATGTGGCCTTTCGGAGCCTAAAGAGCAGCATCCATCTCCTGAAACTTGTTCTCCAGCTGAAAGCTGGTGATGCACGAAGCAGGGAGCACTAGCTGGGGGCCGGCAGGTGAGAGTGGCTTGCAGGACCAGCCCATTGGAGGAAATGAAGTCAGACCTGAGTTTCAGAGAAAGCCTCTGTCTCGCTCCCGTTCAGCCTTCCGACTGCTGAGGTCTTCCGACTCCGGTGCAAATCAGAAGCTAACAGAAGCCTAGTTTGTATATCCCAAGTGGAAGGAAATGTCTCATGTAATTGCCTTATATGATGGTAACATAAAGCCTGAAGGTAATACCTGGCCAGGTAATGTTAGGCAAACACCAGAACATAAATATGGCTTTTATAGATCCTAGAATAGGTCTGAGCAAAAACTCTTCGGGATTCACCATGTGCTTTGTTGTGCCAAATGGAGTCTGGTTTGGGACAAAGCAAGAAAGCATGGAGGGGAATTTGAGAAAGGGGGGAGCAGATCTCAGGTAGGGTCTGCAGTCTCTGGCCAAGGCTGGGGCTGGGAAAATGGCCATGACTGCAGTTGCAGAGTGGTGAACAGTTGGCTGTAAGAGTTTTTAAATTGTGTGTTTTCATTTTTATGATAATATAAACAGATTCAGATAAGCATATTCTCTGCCATCCAGACGACCCCTTCATAGAGGAGAGCCATCTTGAGACCTCAGGACCCATATGCACAAATGTGTTTATAATCATTTGGATGCCAGGTGGTATTTTTTGCAAGTGGTTGTGAGCTCATGAAAAAAGTCAAGAGACGGATTTAGTACATAACAAAGCATTTTGTGTCAAGCGAAGACCAAGTGGCATCTCAGTGACCTGTACGAATAAAGGTGTCTCAGCAGTTCAAAACAAGAATGCCAATGACACAGCTCTGGTACCCTGAGGACCGCCTTCATGGCTTGAGAATTATGGTTCAGCAAAACAACATTATCTGCCACTCTGAGCTAATGTGGTTCCCTGGAATTTCTGGGTTTTGAAGGTTTGGATTTAATTTGCAGCTTGTGACCTGGTAGAAAAGGCAGGTGAGATGTACACCCTGGAACAAGTCAGTTTGAGGAGAGCGCTGGGGGAGACTGAGCTGCATGTGATCAGTTCTTCTCCCTGGCTTGCCAGCTGGGCAAGTCAAGTCTTCTTCCAAATGGCAGAGTGAGAGAGAGCGGGGAACGAGACACCAGCATCTCCGTCGGGACATTTCTGTTGGGGAATGGAAGTCTCTCCCCTCTAGGAGATGATGGGAATGATCCTCTAGCCAGAAGCTCCATTTCTCCATTTTGGGGAATATAATCTTCGCCGTCACCACCACCACCAGCATTGTCATCAAAAGCCTGGTGGCTGCCCTGTGAACTGCAGGAGGCATTAGTAATAGAAATGTTTGTGGGATTTTTTTCCCCTTGGGAACTGCAGGGAAGCTGGAGAATGTTTTGGGATCAGCACACGAGGTTGCATTGCCAGTGACATGATGGCCCCATGTAAGTCTCCGCTACATGGTGGGGCTCAGATGGACCATGGCAGGATTTTGTTGCTTGGAGCCTCAACTGGGGCTGGGCTCGGGGATAGAAGATTTGGGAGAATCTACATAAAGCTGTTTAAAAAATTCTTGTACAAGTTTTTCATTTCATGTATTTCCATTTTTCTGGGGTGAATAACCAGAAATAGAATTATTGGGTGATAAATAGGTGTATCTTTAATATTATAAGAAGGTGCACAACAGTTTTTCAAAGTGGTTGCTCTATCTTATTCTCCCAACGGCAGCGCATGAGAATTCCAGTTGCTCCTCGCCCTCACCAGCACGTGGTGTTGCCAGTTGAAATGTTGCAGCCGTTCCAGCGGATGTGAGATCTCACTGTGGTCGTGATCATTACATTTCTCTGATGACTAATGACATTGAGCATCTTTTTATGTGCTTATCGGCCATTTCTATAGCTTCCTTTGTGACATGTCCATTAGTCTTTTGTTCATTCCTTAAAAACATTGGGTTATTTGTCTTTTTCTTTATTTGTCTTTTACTTTTCAATTATAGGAGTGTATATTCTCTGAATCTAAGCCCTCTGTCAGATAAATGGACTGTGAATATTTTTCTCCCAGCTTGTGGTTTGCCTTTTCATGTTCTTAATGTCTTTTGATGAGTGGAACTTTAAATTTTGATGAAGTTCAGTAGATCAAATCTTAATTTTATGGCCAGTGTAGATCTATTTCTAGACTCTCTATTTGTTCTATTGATCTTTTTGGCTACCTTTATGCCAATTTTCTCCTTCCTGATTCAGATAGGGCTATAACTATTACTATTATTTTCCAGAGATAGATAGGCCAGGGCTGGGGAAGCTGTTTAGGGGAGTCATCAAGACCCAGGCTCCTTCTAGCTTTCTGTTGTGTCCAACACCTTTGGCAGGTGGTAGCAACATGGCAGCTTCACCTTGGGCATCTCATTTTAGCTCCTGGTAGGAAGAAGGGAACAGGCTAATGGCCCTGCTGAGTCTGCCCCCTTTTTCAGAAAAAAATGTAATAAACAAAACCAAAACAAAATGAAACAGTGAAACCCTTTCCCAGAGACCCCCAACCAGAATCCCATTTACATCGCATTGACCAGAACCTATCACTTGGTCACCTCCTGGTGGCAATGGAAAATTGGGGAGAGGAATATTTTCCGGGTGGCACATTGCAGAGGAATGCCATGTGCTGATTGTGGTAAAGAACCTTACTGTGACAAGGGGACGAATTTACCTATTAGCTCGCAGCAGGCAGGGCAATCGTGTCTGAACGTGGCAGCTACAAAATCGGACAGAGGAGACTGGCTCTGTACCCCACCGCAACTTTCCACCCACCCTGAGATTATTCTTAAAATAGAAGTGAAGAGAGACAGAGAGAATCGTCCAGAATGTATTTTTTATCGTCTCTTACTTCTCCAGCTCATTCTAGATCAGTGCTTCCCAGCCCGGCAAGGGGTCACTTTCATGAGGGAAAGTACACAGCACCCCCCAATCCATGACACTGCAGATGGAGTCAGCAAAATCGTAAGAGAGTTCATACATAGGCATAGAGGCCGTGTCTTACTTGTATTTTGTGTTGATGAAAAACGTGTGATTTCTGTGTGTTGTGCTACTGCCAAAGAGAATAGAACAGGGACTTAGGTGTCACTGTTTCCATAATTGCGTGTGTGTGATGCTGGGGAGCATGTCTCTCCTCCCTCTACTCTTTGTCACACATTAGCACATCAGAACACCCAGCTTTTTCCATGATTATGTGGCAGGTTGTGAGGCAGCCTTTCCTTGGCCATTGGAAATGTGGCCTTTCTTTCAGAGGGTGCCGTGAAGGGTCTCAGGACATCTCAGTGTGCAGCATCAGGCCTCAGGTGCAGCCCTGCAGATCAGTGCACCAGGTCTAGCGAATAAAAACACATGCCGTGTTGGGAACATACTCATATTAAAAATGATTCATTTTTTTTCTGAAATTAAAATTGAATTGGGTGCCCTGTATTTTACTGGTCAATCCTACTTGCAATGTAAGCAGCACTCTCTCGTTCAGACCACTGATCACATTTGCAGATTCTGAATCTCTGAATAGTACCGATCTCCTTGATACCTTACATTAATCAATGTTTTAGAAACTCAAAGCCAGAGAAAACACTGTGGCAGATGTTTGGGTCCCAGAGATGTCCCTGAGCATGGTGTAGAGTTCAGAGCCTGCTCTTGTCCTTTGCTTAATGACAGCGTAAAGGACTCTAGCAGGCTGACTGATGTAAGTCTTACCATGTCGCAAAGCGGGCGTTTGCTCAAGTCTCCAGTATGGCTATTGTATCGTTTCCTGCCTGCAGTGCTTGTGAATCCATTTACACTGCCTGCTGCTGAGCCATTTGTTGCGTCTTGAGGAGTCTCTCATCCTTGTTCCTAGAAGACACGGAGTTGAGTGACAGTAACCAGGGACGAGCACAGCAGGCCTCCACCACAACAGTTTTCCATGTTGGTGTGATGGAGTGAAACACAAGCGTCTTCTGTCAGAGGGAGATTTGGGGGCCGTAAAGAATCAATTTGAGCTGGTACCACCCGTACTGGCTGCCGGCAATCCTTGGCCTTCCTGGGCTTGCCGATGGCCCCCTCCCAGCTCCGTCCCCGTCGTCCTAAGGCACTTCCCCTGAGTGTCTCTGCGTTTCTTCCCATAAGAACATCAGTCATCTTGAATGAAGGGCCCACCCTACTCCAGTGTGACTCCACCTTGATGACCCTGTTTGCAAATAAGGTCACATTCTGAGGTTCCAGGGGCTAGAATGTAAATGTATCTTTTGGGGACACAATTCAACCAATAATAGCTAAGACAGACAGACACATCCTGAAGTTTGTAAGGTGAGCCAGGCCCAAGGTGTCAGGATCATCATTTCGTAAGGTCCAGGAACAAGGTTTTGTCAACAAGAGGAATATGTTTTCTTCATGTCCCACTAGACTGGGCTGCTTCTGCGGGTGACAGTGGAGACGTCTGTTGCAGCTCTCGCTGCTGGAGAGTCTGCACTGGGTGAAACAGCCACTACCTCCATCAGCTTGCTCAGGAGCCCGGCTCCAGCTACAGAGAGAAAATCGGACTCCCTCGGACGCAGGGCTCAGGCAGGCAGCATCCTGCGGACATTTGGTCCTGGTCCTGGATGTGCCTAAGGCCAACTTCCCTCCAGCCGTGCTTGGGTACAGAGCTCACACATCTGCCTGTATTCTTTTTGTTTTCTCCCATCCTGAGTTGGCAAAGGCTGGGCAGAGAAGAGGCTCAGTGTGCATTTGAGTTTGAGCAGAGTCTAAGATGCCGGATTTTCCAAGATCCAAGAAGGGACACCCGCTGGGGCTGGGCACTGGGAGTGCTCGTGGTGGAGGAGGGGGAGGATTAGTTTCCTAGAGAGGGGAAGGGGCTGGGACACCAGGCCGCAGGGACTTGGAGGAGAGGGTCTTGGTAGAAGATAGATCCAGCGGTGACGCAGAGGTCAGGAAAGGAGAAGTGTCCACACAGGACACGTCCTTCCACAGACCTGACTCTACACGCTTCCTCCCTGCATAGGACAAGGAAATGAGCAAGTGAGATAATGTCGCAACTTCTGGCCCCTGCACCGGCACTGCCCCTGACTCCACAGTTAGAAACCGTGCCTGCCCCCTTCTTGTCTGGCTGTGTTTGGTCTGGGGAAGGCTGGTGAGGCAAGAGGTTCTAAGAAAAGGGGCAGAAACTGCTTTCTGTCATCGGAGCACGTGGGGGGAAGGTATCACAACTCGGGCAGCGATGGGCTGAATGGGCCCCAATGTGGGGTGGCTCTGCCCTTCCACATTCCTTCCCCAACCTCTGCCCGCTTGCAGCCTGAGCTCTGTACAGAGGAGAAGCCTGGCGTGTCCCGATGGTCCTGCAAGAGCTACACAGAGCTGGGTTCGTTGTGAAGCTGAGCATTGTCCAACCCCAGGGAGTCAGCAGAAATGAAAATGCTCACGTTAACCACAGCTCTCCTTGGCATACACAGGAGACTTGGAAAACTTCTGAATTTGGGAAATCTTTAGCCACTTTGGGGAGACTTGGGAACATATAAGCCATTACTGGGGGTGTGTGTGTGTGTGTGTGCGTGTGCACACGTGTGTCTTGTACCACACCTTCTACAAATCCAATCCCCCGGGCCTCGTGCAGTGGCTTTGAAAGCAGAGGCTCCTAGAAGCAGAGCTGGGCAGCTGGAGCGGTCCCAGGATCTACTTCCAACTCCACTTACTTGTGGACCAAATTTCTTCTAAGGTTTTATTCCATAAATCTGAATTATGGGGTCAGACTCCCAGCAAACTGCTAAGGGATTCTTCTCTACCTTGCATTAAATAACTGTGATCTCCCTGAAAGACGCCCGGTGGGGAGAATGCCCAGGCTCTGCTCCTTAGAGAACAGATGCTGAATAAGCATTAGGAGAAGTGATGGATGGGCGTGCTAACCTTCAAAGAAAAGGCCTGAGCCGAGTGTTCAGAGATTCACGAAAAGCTTAGAACATCTCTCTGGTCCTTTGGAGGAAGCCAGGCAATCCTTTCTACTCTCTGCGAGAAAGACACAAGGGGAGAGCTGTGTCTCCGCTCCCCCACCCCCCAACCTCAGAAAGGCTTTTCCAGGCCCGAGTGAAGGGGGTGGGGACCAGGAAGGGGAGACTTAAGGAGTGATGTGGGGTGGTACCCACTCATGTTGGAACCAGGGGGATGAGAGAGCCCATCATTGTCCATGGCAAATGCTCCGTTTCCAGGGGCATCATGCATTCTTTCCCGTTTTCCCTGCCTTCCCCTGGCACCCGTTCAGGAGGGGCGGCCAGTTGGCAAGAAAGCTTGCTGGGGGTTCCCACCAGGCTGCCAGCTGTGTGTGAGCCCAAAGAGCACTCCCGGGACCCAGTGCATGGCTTCCAGCCTGCGGATGGCGCTCACAGATGCTTCAGAGAGGAGAAGACCCTGGACTAGGGAAGCACTGGTAGGGGGTTCTGTTGGGGCCTTTGTGGCCTTTGAGAAGAGAGCTATCGCACCGTGGGCACTTGGTGAATGTCCCCTCTTAGCTCACAGCCTCCGGTTCCTGTTAGGAAACTCAGGGCTTGCCAAAGTGTTTGTTTTCCCTTTCGGGTGACTCTGTTCCTGGTACCTGCCTTATTACTCACTGAAGTGTGGCACTGTGCTCCCCTTTGAGCTGGTATCAAGGTTCTGAGCGACCTTGGCTGGGGAGGGAGCACCTCTGCGGTCGGATTGTTTCTCCACTGGTCCTGACACACCGCACGTGTAGGAGGCCTGCCCTCTTCCTTGAGTTTGCCACCTTCCTCCTTCTGATACGCGGGCTTGGACCGGGTGCCTAAGCCCTCTGGGCATGCATAAAACAGCCGGATTTCACTGGCTTTGGAGTCTGACAGCTCTAGCTGTGAGTTTCATGTTTTAACTTGTTATGTGGCTGTGGACAAGTTACCGGGGCTCTCCGAGCTTCACTTTGTATGTAAAACGGGCAATAACATCATCATCATCATCATCATCTCTGCCTTAATGGGTTTTTGTCCATATTAGATGAGACACGGGATACAAAGCACCTGGTAAAGTGCATGGCACTTGACTGGACTTGACATGTGTTAGTTTTCTTATTATTCAAGCTAACATCATGTGTACAGTTCTGCCACACTGCAGGGGCCACAGTGAAGGTGGCGAGGTCTGTCTGGGGCGCTGCGCTTGGTGCTCGCTCCCAAGCCGGACTCTGTCCGCCCGGTGCAGGGGAGAGGTGGCAGTGAGCTCTGAGGTCCACGGGTGGCCCAGGGAGGCAGGGACATCGTGTACAGGGTGGGGAGTGGCCCAGGCCGCTGGCTGCTGCCCTGCCCAAGTGGCTCCTCCAGGGTTGAGGCCCAGTAGAAGCCACCCTCATGCTGGGCGGGGCCTGCTGGTGAGGATGTGCTCAGACGGCAGGGCATTTTGCAAAGCCCTCAGTGGAGCTTCCTTCTCTAACACCTTAGCGTCCCCTGGGCCCTTGGGGTTGTTTCTCAGAAACTTACATTCAGGCAAGTGGCCCTCTGACCTCTAGAGTGACCCCTTTCTGGCCACCAAATCCAGCATTCAAAGTGATTTAAAAAAATAGAGTCATAGTCAAATAGGAACATCAGGACTTAATGGCCTGATAAGAACATCACTTACAGCTGAGTTTGGGGTCACACCTGCCTGCCCTGCCCTCGAGGCTGGGCTCCCTGCAGAGCTGAGCTGCTTGGAGGGGGTCTAAGAAACTGGGGCCGTGGCAGAGTGGTGACAGTGGCTGCCACACGCTAAGGGAGAGATCTTCCAGGGCCAGGGCAATCCCACACGGAGATACCTCCTCCTTTGTCAGGGCCAGAGGATTTGGGCTTGTTTTTATGTGTTTCGCAACCTTCTTGAGCAGACACGACTGAAGCTGTCGACCTCTGTTGTTGGCTTGGGTTTTTGTTTTGTTTCATTTTGTTTTTTTATATTTTCTCTTTTTACACACCCTGAGAAGGCTTGGGTTTTTAATCAACGGCACAGCTTCACCTGGACCCATGATTTGATTTACTACACCTGCCAACACCTGCAGCCCGGGACAGGAACACCTGGCCCCACACCACTGTTGCTGAGTCTTCCTTCCAGGTCACAACTGGGTTCTTAGGTTCAGGTGTCTGTAAGACAGCAGTTCTCCAACTTGGCTGTGCTTTGGAATAGCCTGAGCAATTTCAAAACTACTGCTGCCTGAATCCCACCCCGAGAAATTCTGATTTAACATATAGGGTGTGCAGCCAGGGAGTAAAGATTTTAAAAATCTCCCTAGGTGGTTTTAATGCACAAGAAAGTTTGGAAACCACTGATGTAAGACCATGGTACTCCATGAAGCAGTTGCATCAGCGTATCAGAAACACAGATCAGGTCCCACTTGGGCCTACAGGATCAGAATCTGCATTTTGTCGAAGTCCCTGTGTCATTTGCACGCACAATAAAGTTTGAGAAACATTGCATTAGCATCCCTGTGTTCCTCAGTCATTGCCTAAAACATCAGCCCCTCCAATTAACCATCTTCCCTTGCACACTCAGCGACAGCCTGTGGACCTTTAGCCAACTGGAAGTTAAAGGGAACAAACACAGTCCATGAAAGACCACTCTGGCTTCTGACACCAACTGCAAGCTCAGGGAGTTCCCCAAACCATCCTCAGTTTTGATAATTCACTGGAAGGACTCACGGAACTCACTGAAAGCTGCTATACTCAGGGTTGGTCTCCTATAGGGCGATAATACAGATTATTAAATAAAATCAGCCAAGGGAAGAAGCACCCAGGACACAGAGTTCCCATGGTCCTCTTCCCCCGAGCCGTGGGCCGAGCTACTTTCCCAGCGTCAGAGTGTGACGACACGCAGGGAGTATTGCCCACTGGGAAGCTCACCCGAGCCTCTGGCATCAGTCTTTACTGAGGCTCCACGGCTGACTGTCCACTTGGCTGGTCTGTTTCCAGACCCTCAGCTGATCCACATGACACACAGTCCCCACCCTAAATCACAGGCTGTTAGACCCAGGGCCCCCAGGCAAACAAAGACACCTCTACTAGGCAGGACATCCAGGGGCTTGGAGATCACCTCCCGGAAGCTGAGGGCAGAAGCCAGACCCCTTTTGGGGCAGGGTTAAATTCTCCAGGGCACGCTGCCTTACTTGCTGGGTTCTTCTTCCCGTTTTTCTGCCCCACCCCGTCCCCTCCGCCATCCTTTTCTCCACCCCACCCCGTCCCCAGTGCCCTTTGGAACACTTACATCGAGAACCACAAACTCCCCATGACCTCAGCCTCTGTGCTGAGTGTTCCTCTCGTCTCTTGCTGTCACAGGAAACTGCCATCCCTGCAACCCTCTCAAATAAGGCTTTTTATTCTCTGCATCTCAGAACCTCAGGATAAAAAGGTGGGGTCTGCACTGGGGGACGAGGTCACATCAGGAGGTGGGATCGGGGTATCCCTGGCTTCCCAGTGCAGCCCCCAGACCTGGCTCCTCCAGCCTCCTGTAAAACCCTTGACCTTTGAGGTCATGACAGCCCTCTCTCCCCAAGTTCACAGCTGCCCAGTGCCCACTTGCACGCTCCCTCCGAGGGTGGGCACATGACTCGCAGTCTTCCCTGGGTCCAACCCCTGCTCTCATCTGGAGTGAAAGCAGCATCTTTTGGATGTCTTGGCCCACGCAGCTTTATTTCTGTGTTCTGGCTGCTTTTAAATTAAAAAAAAAAATTTTCTCTCTTGCCATCAAGCTGCCACTTCTCACTGTTGCCACTGTGTCTGCTTCCAGCTGTCTCCTTCCCCTGCGAGAGCAGCGCAGGCTGCAGCGGAAGCCCGCGTGCTTGGGAGTCACGCTGACCCCCGTGTGCGGCCTCTGTTGTCAGCTAGTTGTGCGATGGTGGGGAGGGGACCACAACTCTCCAAGCCTCAATTCACTCCTCTAAGGCGTGGTGACATAACGGAAGCTGACTCAAAGTCCTTTGTGAATTAAGGATTACAATGGATACAAAGTGCTGTATCTGGCATACAGAGAAAACATTCCGTAAATGCCCATAATTATTGTTATTGTGATGACTCTAGGCTGGGATTTCAGCTTCACCACATGCTCCCTGTGTGACCTCCCTCAGCCTCAGTCTCCTCACCTGTAAAATGGGGGCAAGTACATCTCTTCCTAAGATTGTTATGAAGGTAAATGATGTGTGTGAGGTTGCTTGCATTTAGTTACATTCAGCAGACGTTCCCATAGCCTTGTTCTCATTGCTGTTTACTTTCTGCTTATTATCTGCTGTAGGGATGGACTTCAGAGAACTAAGCGTGTTACAATCCTTTATAAAATGCCCAGGATCTTTAGGGCATTTCCAAGAAGCAAATACAGTTTGGTGACTATTCTCAGTTAAATCTAATTTGATTGCTCAGGTCACATTTTGCTTTGTCCTAACTGGCTGGCTTACTCTAGAAAAGTGAGGCTATGGACAGGTTCCAGGGCTGTGAGGCAACTGTTCTGGATGTTCTGCTGAGAAACTCACGTCCTTCTCATTGGTGAGCGTGATTCTAACTCAGCCTGAGAACAACAGGACTGTGGTTCAAATGCTTTGTTTTTCTTATTCTCCCCCCAGGATAATTTTTAAGTGTGTGTTTGCATTTGGAAGTGTGATTGGCATTTTTTTTCCTAATTTTCTAATATCATACACTATCAGATGCTATGGATTACTTAAACCGTCTGGCCCCCTAAAAAGATCTCTAAGTGGTTCTCAACAAGTTTCATATGCAATGTAAGTTGTATTATCTCTCAGGATATGTGAGAACATCTGTTTTTCTTCAAATGCATTAAACATATGAGGATCTCTTGGGATATCTTTTAAATGACTTAATACGACATTCAGGAATGAAAACAAAATATAATCACAATTGTAAAGGAATGTGAGCATTTCATACTAATAATATTAGAACCCTATGTTTAATGCAGTGTTAAAAGTTGGCAATTAAACATGCAGGAGTCAGGAAATTCAATTAAAATTATCACAGTAATACGAATTTAGCCACATCCTGTATTAGTTATGAAATCCATTTAACACCACAAACAATAATGTTTTCAGCTAGTTTATGCAAAAGGAAAATAGGAACCAAAATGCTTTAATACTATATATACCCTGTTTATGTGGTCAGGCTAATTTTGCCGGGGGAAGAAACTTAACTTTTGAATATTTGACCGCCCAGTCATTTAATCTGAGTATTCTGTTTCCTGGCTTGTTGTGCAATTTCTGTCAATACAAGAAAGATGGAACAAGAAACAAAGGAGCTTTTCTCTTCCCCTTTCTCGTCCCTGAGGGCGTAGTGCGAGGAGTGCAGCCACTTTTCTAATTTTTCTCTCCACTTCTCTGTGGGCACAGATGCTCTTTGGTCGGACAGGTTGTGATTCAGTCCCGAGATGAGGCGTGGATGCGGTGCCCCAACCTAGAGCTGAGAGCCCCCCATGACCATGCACGTGACTCAGTTCCCCAGTCACTGCACAGGCTCATGCGGGCTCTTCAGTGATGCCACCGTGCGCCCTCCCTCTGCTAGCTGAACTCACGGCCCTCTTCTCCGTGAGGAGGTCGTAGGAGGCGAGCATTCATCAGGAACGTCTGCATCAAGTCTAATTTCTCCACGTCTCAGTAGGACTGCCGAGCAGATTGCTTAGGGGCTACGGTGCTTATCAGACATTCACTCAAGAGTAGCCAAAGTCCGCCAAGCACGGGGCCCCCTGAGCAAGTCCTGGAAGAACAGTGAGAGGAAAAGGGTCTGGAGAGGGACTTCTCAGGGAGTGGCACCTACATTCACCCGGTTGCTTCAGGCAGAAATCTGAGCCGTTCTTCCTCTTCCTTAGCCCCACGCCTCACTAAGCCTCGGAGCTGCTATGCAGCCAACAGCCCTCAGATCCACCAACTTGTGCGTGGTGCCAGGGCCACCACCCCCGCCTAGTCCACTGTCCTTTCTCCATAGACCTCCGGAACAGACCCCAGGTGCTCTCCCCGACTCCACGCTGGTCCCTCCAGCCAGTGCTGCCAGCCGCAGCCAGAGTGAGCTTCTAAAACGCAAATCCAACTGTGAGCCCGCTCCTCTCAGATCCTCAAGTGGCCTCTCTTCACCCCCAGGATCATTTCGAAACCCTTTGCCAGGCGTGGCAGGGCCTTCTGTGATGTGGTTCCCCAAACCCCTCCCAGACCATCTTTTCAATCTTGTTTCCAGATAATTTTTTCACTTCCTCAACTCTGCGGTGACTTTCTCCTGTTCAGGATCTTTGAACAGATCATTTCCTCTTTCCTCACGCCTTTGCCATGGCACCAGGTCCTCCGGGAAGATTTTCCTGATATCCTCTGTAAAGAAGACTGAGAGTTGCCAGCCCAGCGTCCCTTCCCGTGCATGCCGGGCTCCGTCCAAGGCAGTCACGTGCCCGGCTGCGAGATACATTCCCGGCCCTTTCCGAAGCTGGCAGAGGCCTGGCGGCATGCTGGCTGGTGACATGGCCCTGGAAGTGGAAGGGTGGGATTTCCAGGAAAGCTCTTTGAAGGAGTAATTCCTCTTTTCACTTCTTACTCTTTCTCCTTCCTGCTTCTGAAAGTGCAGAACAGCCGGCAGACACTTCAGAAGCCACCTCAGACGGTCTGGTGCTGTTAGGGTGGGAGCACACTTTATGATGGGGAACAGGGAGAGGGAAGGCTCCTCTGTCCCCGACGGCGAGCACACCCCCAGGGCCGTTCCGACAGCAACGCCCAGTCAGCTCAAGGGAAGCCATTTCGCTTCCAGCTTGTTCTGTCTCCGTTTAGAATCAACCTGTTGCCTGTTTGCAGACACAGCTGCCAGGTATTAAGATTAGGCAATGATTACGAGGAAAAATAGATCAAGAGTCCGGAATAGGCCAAACTTCTGCAGACGGCCAATGACAAGATCCACCAGAGGACCTGTTGTCTGCTGATAACCATCGAGCAAGTCACGAGGACTTGCACAAAGCTTGCTTTCTGCCAACAACCCCCTTTATCCCTTTCCTGTATATGTTGCTAAGTAAACAGAGGAAGACGAGATGGTCTTTGAGACAATAGTCAGTCGTCTCCTCCGGCTGCCGGCACTTGAACAAACCACTTTCCTTCACAAACACTTGCCTCTTGTGTTTGGTTCTCAGGTGATGGCCACCGAACTTGCATTGGGCAACACGATGACCTTGGACCACACCAGCCCTGGTTTGCCTACCACTGGGATTCCTTTACACGAGAGAACAATGAATGCTTATGCATTTAAGTCATTGTTATTTATTTTTTTTTAGCTTAAATGAAGATGAACTGAATCTAACCAATGTTAACACTAACTGGGTCTATTGCTTAGTACCAAGCCAGGGCATGGCACATGGTATATATGTTGAGTAAGTATTTGTTGAATGAATGAATAAACAAATGAAAGAACACAGAGGATATATAACATGTAGTACTCCTGCCCAGATGTCATCTGAGCCTCTTTAGGATCCGGGTCTGTGGAAGTGTATCTAATTCCATGATTCCTTTAATAGGTTAGTCGAAGACCTTGGATCACTCTTGCAACAAATTACTTGGGATTCTTCTTACCATACATACCTAAGAATAGTTGCCACATTGAAGATCCTGTAAGATCATGACTTATTTCAGATCCAATGACTCATTGTTAAAGAGATACAAGAAGCAGAAAATGCAGAGAAATTGACGTGTTGATAATTTTTGTGAAGGAAATAAGGTCTGTGTCTAGATTCATTTTTTTGAATGTGGATGTCCACTTGTTCTTAGAACCATTTGTTGAAAGGTTATACTCGCGTCAGTGTATTGCTTTTGCTCCTTTGTTACAGATCAGTTGACTGTATTTATGTGGGTTCATTTCTGGGCTCTCCATTCTGTTCCATTAATTTATTTGTCTATACTTTTACCAATACCACAGTGTCTTGATTACCGTAGCTTTATAATAAGTCTTGAAGGCAGGTAGTATCAATACACTTTGCTCTTCTCCTTCAAAATTATGTTGGCTATTCTGGGTCTTCTGCCTCTCCATATAAACTTTAGAATGAGTTTGTCAATATTTACAAAATAACTTGCTGGGATTTGATTGGTATCATGTCGAATCTATAGATCCAGTTGGGAAGAATTGATGTCCTGACAATATTGACTTTTCCTATCCATTGAACATGGAGTAGCTCTCCATTTATTTAGTTCTTCTTTGATTTCTTTCATTAGAGTTTTGTGATTTTCCTCATCTAGATCCTGTACATATTTTGTTAGATTTATACCTAAGTACACACAAAATGTGATAATATGTATCTCATATGAATACTTACCAAAAAGTAGCCACAACCAGAGGACGATTTTAATAAAGTGAACGGGGTGATCCGTCCTGACAGCAACGGTTAGCCTGTTTCCCCAGCCACGCTGGTCCTTGCCCACTGGGCTCATGAGTGGGCAGCCAGCCATGGGACAGGGCTGGGGATGGACATGGTAATGTGGATTTCCACTCATCAAGGCTAATTTAACTCCAGCCACTGCTGAGTGCTCAACCTGCCAAGAGTAGAAATCTACACCAATATGGCACCATTCCCTGGGTTAGGTGAGGTGACTACAAAGCTACCTGGCAGCAGCTTTGATTACACTGGATCACTTCCATCATGGAAGACGTGGTACTTTGTCACTGGAACAGACATTTTGTCTGGTGTGGATCTTCTTTCCCTGACTACAATGCTTCTGCCAAACCTGCCTTCCGTGGACTTAATTCCATCCACCACTGCTTCTGACCAAGGAAGTAATTGTACAGCAAAGGAAGTACAGCAGTGGGCTCATGATCATGGACTTCGTTGGTCTTACAGTGAAGCAGGTGGTCTTATCAGAAGAGTGGAGTGGGTTTTTAAAGGCTCACTTATAGCACCAATAAGTGACAATACCTTGCCAGCCAAAGGTTATATCCTCCAGGATGCAGTATGTGCTCCAAGTCCATGACCAATATTTGATGCTGTTGCTCCCACAGTCAGGGTTCATGGGTCCAGGAATCGTAGGCTGAAGATGGGAGTGGCTTTTGTCACTGTCACCCCTGGTGTTCCAGTAGTGATTTCTCCTTCCTTTCTCTGCAACCTTGCACTCTGCTGGTCCAAAAATCTTAGTTTCTGTGGGGTGAATGCTTCCATCAGGGAACACAATGATGTGTTGTGAAAGGTGAGTTTGTGAAAGGTGAAAGGTGAGTTTGCCATCTCCTCGTGCCAGTGAACCAACAGACAAAGAAGGGGGTTCCTTTCCCACCTGGGGTGGTTGATCCTAGTCACCCAGGGAAAACTGGACTGCCACAACACAATGGGGTGAGGATATGTACCCCATGTCCTGTGATGGGTGTCAAAGGAAATTGGCAACATGGAGGACTGATAATTGTTCAGACCCTACAGGAATGAGGATTTGGGTCACCTCATCAGGTGAGGAGCTTGGACCTGCTCAGACGCTTGCTGAGGGACAAAGGGAATATGGAATGATAGTGGAAAGTAATTATAAATGTTAGTTAACAACCACATAACCAGGTTTAGAAGTGAAGACTATAATAGGACTGAATTTTTTTAAACCTGATATAAATATATTTTTATATATATTAACCAATTTTTTCCTATTCCTCTATTCAGTTTCCCTCCTATATAACATAATATGTGTCAATAGTAGTTAACTTTATATCTCAATTTTTAAGTTATAATATATCAAAAAGGGACTGTGACTCAGTTACAAGCAATATGAACATCAACCAAAAGATGAATGAAGAGATTCGTATTTTCTTTTCGGGAGAGGGTTAGTGCGTATTTTTTGGGTGAGAGGAATTTGTTATGTTAGATGGAAACATGATTCTGTCACTGTCTATTTGGAAAGTCATGCCCACGACTGGCCTCCTTCCATTACAGAGAGCCTACAAGACAGATGAAGCTAAGACTAGAGCAAGGGAATCTATGTCTGACCTTCGATTTTGTACACAACACTTGCATGATGTTTTCCACTCTTAGGAGTCATTTGCATCGTTTTCCTGTAAACTAAAAAATGATATACTTTGTTGTATGTGTTTGTCAGGGGAAAGGGAAGAGCTTTTGTGGCTACTACCTTGGCTTTCTGCTGTCTGTCTGTGTGAGTGGCTGTGGACTTACTTCCTCTTTTCTTTTCTTGGTTTGCTCTGCACTGATATGACCAACTTACAACTTAGGATTCCAGAGAATGGAGGTCAAATTCTCAAAGCACCTAGCTCAGTGCTCTGAGCATGTGTGGAATTTAATCAATAGCATTTGAGGTTACAGCAAATTCACTGTCTCTCAGTTTCCTCATCTATAGAAAGGCACCAGGATTCATCTCAATTTAGTTCCATTCGATTCAGAATCATGGGCTATTCATGGGAGGAAAGGCCATGTGACTGTGGCCAGGGCAGGAGAAATAACACTTCAACCAGGCTGACTTGCTTCTCTCGGAGACTATCGGCCTGTGAAATCTGGAAGAGACCATGCCTGGTATCTCTGTTCATACCACTTATCTTTGAGGTCAAAATTGGTCTGAATATTCTTTAGACTAACTGAAATGAAAAGAAACCGTTTTGTAACCATCTGTGGTTTGTGCCTGTAGTGACTGTAGATATTTGTGCTACCTCTCTATGCCCCGCTGGGCATTGACCCCACCTCGTGTCCCCTCTCCCTCACCACCTGTACAGGTAAATCCTCCTCCTGATGAGTGCTGAGGGCAATCTGGAGTGAGAAGTGAAGGGAAGAGATGTCCTGAGATGGCAACATGCACCCCGAGGTGAGGATGAAGGATACGTGAATGTTGCTGCCTGACAGCCGGGCGTCGTGGTCCCATGTTGCCATGGTGACGGAGGCATGTTGACGCCAAGTGTGTAAGCAGCTCCCATGCATTTTAGCAGCAGCTGGTCAGTGCCACCCCCGTTCCTGAATTGCTGCCCCCCTGAGCTGCTACTTGGCCTCAGCTGTCCTGATCTGTGTTGACAAATGGTTGTCCTTCACAGTCAAACTACTAACAGCACTCTAATTAATGAATGTGCTAATTATTCTTCCCTACTCCCAGTGCATTTGTCTAACTAACCTGTCACACACAGATCAGCACGGCATATGCATAACGACCCAGGTGCTGGGAGCAGGGGTCGGGAGGGGCCTAGTAGCCGGGGGATGTCTCTTGTTGAATTACCTTTACTTACTAACGGGCAGGTGTCTTGGGGCTATGTTATTTCCTGCAAAGTATATATGTTTTCCTTTCTTTCCTTTTTACAATCTCTCTTCAGGGCCGAGGGGCCACTGCTCAGATGGCTAGCCTGTGAGGGGACTGCCAGCGTGGGCACAGAAGGACCAGGGAGTCCCAAGTTCTGGAAATGACGCCAGTAGCAGCACTTAGGGTGGTTAAAACTTCAGACTTTGAAGCTGGACAGGCCTGGGTTTGAACCCTTCTTCTGCTCCTTGCTACTTGCGTGTCCTTGACCACATTTTTTAACCTCTCTGAACCTCAGTTTCACCTTTTGGGCAATGGGGGGAGCAATTTGTCCCCCAGAGGGTTGCACTGGGGAGCACACATGAAGCTCTGGGCACAGGCTAGGTCCCCAGCTCCAGCTGCCCAGTGCCTCCGGACGCTGGGCTGCTCTGGGCTGTGTCTGGCTTGCCCAGGACCACCTTGTGCGGGAACCCGCGCTGGCTGCGCTCTGCCATCCACCCCTTCCCCATCCACCCCTCCCTCCTCCACCTCTCCCCCCTCCATCCCCTCCCCCACACCCCTTGTCTTTTTGTTCTGTCTCAGCAGCTCTCTATTGAGATGAATGGCATTTCCAGAGGTTTCACCTCTGATAAGTGTTCCTCTGCAGCCGCAGCCAGAATCCTAATGTGCACTCCGTAATTTAATGGCCGTCTCGGCTGACTATTTATTAACAGGCTTCTCTCGGGTGAAGCGGGCTTGGCTGCAGCAGCCGGGCCTCAGCACGTGCTCCCCAGGCTGGAGCTCAAAGCAGGCTGTCCTGAACCCCTGCAGGCTCCTTCTGGGGCTTCTAAAGTGCAAAACTGCACCTTTTCACCCTTGTGTGTGGGGCTGCAGAGGCTGGGGCCCTGTGGTCCACACAGCCGGGAGGATTTCCGGTGGTACTGTGGGCCGGCCCGTTGCATCCTGGGGATGCTGTTTTCTGTTCTGGCAGATGCAGCACAAATTTGCACACTATAAACATAAACACTAGCACAAGATGGAGACTGGGATGAGCTTTAAAGGCAGCAGGGTGTAGGATAAGGAAACTTCTTTAAAAACTGGAAATTTTAATATGGGATTTAAGTGGTGGGCAATAGTAGGTACTCAGCACTCCCCCTCTCAATTCTGCTTTAGGGACCAGTCCCCTCAACCATGTAACTGTGGGGACTAGCAGGTTCTTCATCCTCCTGCCGTCTGGTTGCCCTCCCCAGGAAGGACACTCGAGCTGGCCCTGCTGCCCTGCGTGTGAGGGTGTGCTCTCTTGTGCCACGCTGACCGTGCTGAGACACAGCTTCCCGCTGCCACCAGTTACAGCGGCCCTCATTCTCTTTCAAAGTGAAGTTTTGATAAAAGCGCCTCTTAATGAAGGCCAAATAGTTGAGTCTGGGACAAAGATCGCAGGCATCTCGTGTTGGGATTGCCATACACACTGAGAAAACTGTCCTGTAGGATGCCAGGCGACCACCCAGCTCCCCCGGCAGGTCCATTCTCACATCTGCTTGTGTTTCCGAAACTACAAAAGGGTTTCAGCCTAGGTCCAGTTGCTTGTCTCACAAAGATCCAATTATCGAGACACCAAGGATTGCCAAGGAAGAAAGGAACTTTTGAATATGACAGATGCCTCGTTGGGAGAAGGGGAGAAGATGCCTCAAATCCGTCTCCCTGGCTTTTAAAAGAGGAGCCACGTGCCTCGCAGCAGGTTGTGGGGATGGTGAATCCAGGGTCAGGACGGCTGCCCAGGGGCCGTCAGCATCCCAGCTCCTTTGTTTTGTGGAACATGAAACAACTCAAAAGTTCAAGTAGTTACTAATATTAAGGGAGAGGATTATTAAGAAACGTATAGGGGTCACTGAAATTTGTTCACAGAGCGGCTTACACGCAGACAGCAGAGCTTCCCTGCTCTTGTGATTAAGTTGAAAAGAATTTCAGGGAAGGTGTTTCTATAGTTGCCACAGAAGAGCCAGTTGCGTGTTTAACACCCCCTGTTTGGAAGTTGTCCTCGGGCGTCACCTGCCACTCCATCCTGCCCCTTGCCTAAATTCTCTGGTCTCATTTTTAGTTCTTTGGTTTAATCCACTCATTCCTTTCATGACTTCTTTTCTGCAGAAGTGGAGATACCAGCTGTCCCCTTCCCATCACCGTTCCTTCCCTCCCTCCTTTGAGCCGATGTGGCTGCCACTCTGGGCCCTACCATGGGTTCAGTGCTCATTTCTTTCTTGGAATTCAAGGAAAGAAGGAGAGAACTCAAGACATGGATCATTTTGGTGCTCCATAAGAAAAAAAAACTTTCATTTTTCTGTCCCTTCTTTCTCTTTGCTCATGTCAGAGATGATGGCGGCTCCCAGATTCTTTGGTCCCTGCCCTGGGTTGGTGCTGGTTGGGGTCTCGGGTCCAGGATTCATTCTGGAGACTGTCAGGGCAGGCTTCCGTGCCAAGGCCAGGAGGGGAGTGTGCCGGCCCTGCCTGCTCCTCCCCCCAGCCCTGCTTCTCCGGCAGGTCATGCAGATTCACAGACAGGGCAGTTTCTGGCTGTTTGGAAAAAAGAAGAAGAAGAAGGCGGCACTGGGCAGTCGTGCTGGGGAGCTGTGGACATTCTAATGAAGAAAGACAGATCACTTCCCCTTCCTGCTCAGGGCAGGTCGCGGTGCCGGAGCCAGGGCAGTCCTCTCTGGAGAGCCTGAAGCTAACATGGATCAGGAAGCTGTGGGCAATGTTGTCCTGCTGGCCATCGTCACCCTCATCAGTGTGGTCCAGAATGGTAAGGGAAGCCCCTCGCTCCAAAGCAACAGAGGGTAGATCTTGCTTGATGACTGTGTGGAGGTCAGGCTTAGGGGTGTGTATGTGCGTGTATGTCTGTGTGCATACACACGCACACTTTTGCCTTGTCTCTGTTTGTCTTTTTTATCTGAACGTGTAGAGGTGTGTCTATTTCTGTGTGAATTTGGGCTTTTCTTCCTCCTGGTCTTTCTTTCCCGTTAGTGTTGACTGTTAGTCCCATTTGCAGAGCCAGGGCAGCAATTTGAAGGCTTTTGCAAAAACTCTCAAATGAAGTGTCTGTAGTCAGCATTTTTTAAGTTATTATTTTATTATTTATCATTTTTATTTTTAGAGGCGGGCTGTTATTCTACCACCCAGGGTGGAGTGCAGTGGGGCGGTCACAGCTCACTGCAGCCTTGAACTCCTGGCTAAAGCGATCCTCCTGCCTCAGCCCCCTAAGTCGCTGGAACTACAGGCAAGTGCCACCACACTAGCTAATTTTTATTTTTGTAGAGGTGGGTTCTTGCTATGTTGCCAAGGCTGATCTCAAACCCCTGGCCTCAAGCGATCCCTCCTGCCTTGGCCTCCCAAAGTGCTGGGGTTACAGGTGGGAGCCACTGAGCCCGGCCACCATCAGCATTTTGACTATTAATTAATGTGGCCAGGGAAGAAGTGGGAGGTAATGAGCCTAGAAAGGGAACAGGAGATACATGTTCACTCAGACACTGGGCTTTACTAACTTATCTGTAGTGCAAGTGAGGTCACCAATTGGTCATCTGCAGGCTAAAAAAAAAAAGTGAATTTGGGAGGTTTGGAGGGAAATCACCTTATTTTTCCTCTGTATTGCTTCTTTCTTTCCTTTGAAGAAACATGTCTTTTGCAATACCTTCTTTTTCTCTAGCAATGTATAATTTTTGGAGCATTTTTCCTATGCATCACATACTTACAGGAGAGAGAGAGCAGAACATTTTCTTTTTAGGGGTTTGTGTTTCCATTACTCCTGCTCTCAGTTTAAACACCAAGCGGGGTACCCAGATCTGCAAAAGGCAGAACTGTGCAGAACTGTCTCCTTCAAGCTCTGAGTTAGGACTGGCTCACACTGTTTTTATAAGCATCTCCAGTGGCTTTGCATTTTATAGTTCCTATCCTATTAAGATAGGGGGAAAAAAAGGAGAATTACCGAGGGCAGCTGCTGTAGCTTAGTGGTAATTATGGAACATTGACACTGTCACGCTTTGGCACTTTGAGTATTTAATCACTTTGGGACGTTCTGATATTTCCCCTCATCTTGAGTGTGGACAGATGCTGGTGGTGTAGCCTTCTGGGCACAGAACTGGGGTTCCGCTGGGCCTTCCAGAGAGGCCACCTTTGCGCATGCCAAGTATGTCCCCTACAGGGAGCAACACTTTGCAGGCTTCTGACCCAAACATTTTTACACCAGATCATGCACAGTAGAGTTGCAGCTCAGAGAGGGAACAAATGGCTTCTTTAGGCTGTCATTTCTTCAGACCATTGTTATTTTAAACAGAGCTCCCTCGCTCTGTAAATTGGGAAGAGATTCCGTCATTCAACTGCACACACCGACAGAGAGCCTGCTCTGTGCCGGGCAGGGCCCTGGGTGTATGGAGATACAAAGGTGTACATGACAGCTATGGTCCTGCCTTCAAAGAAAGGAAAGGTGACCTGAAGTGACCCCTCTAGTCCCTGCGGAGGCAGGAGCATGGGTGGGGGGGTGAGGTGTCCCTCCTGCAGCTCTTCCCCCCATACCGCTCAGTAGAACTGAATGACATCGGTGACAGGGGACCTTGTGCCCTCTCCCCGGCCTATGCGGTGGGGGCTGAGCTCAGCTGGGAGCCCAAGTCCACTCTCCCCAGCTCCCTCTCAGTTCAGAGCTGGGCAGGCAGCTCCAGGGCTCTCTGCTGTGAGCACAGAGTCCCTTCACCTCTCCTGAGATGCACCAGGGGCCTTGGCCCTGGTCTGTCCAGCAAACTCTGGGTTTTTCCACAGTGGTCTAGCACACCTTGACCAGACTGGAGGTGGATGGTAAGATTTCTAATTATTTTTGGTGGACAGGATTAAGTCTTCTTCGGTGGCACAAGTAGGGAGAGGAGGTGGGATTAAAGATGTCTGAATCTTGACAACCACAATCTGAAGATCTAGACCTTCCATAGACCACAAATGAAAGGACACCGTGGCCTCGCTAACACAGCTCCAGGAGTGGCAAGTGTGATGGAGGCTTCCTGGTCCAGGAGAGACAAGTATAGACTCCCCCAGGGAGCTACTTTTTCGGGCAAGAGACTTTGTCATTTTGGGCAGACAGATGACTGGGGTGTGTAGCAGAGTAGACGGCATGGCCGGCACATCACTGCCTCTGTCCCTTCCCAGCCCCCTGTGAGCCCGCTGGGGCAATGTGTGGTCAGAGTGGCTTTGCACAGGGCTGTCCTGCCCATGCTTGTGCGTGGGGAAGGGAGTTTCTGCTGCTCCTTTGAAGCCACAGAAGAGCCCCTTGCATACCTCCTGGTGGCTTAGGATAGGCCATGCTGTCCTCTTAGGGAGAGGCCTTAACTTCCCAGGTGATGTCCAGATCACCTATGAGGCCTTTTTGTAACTGTTAAATGTGCCTGTGGGGCAGGAGGAGCAAACGTTGAAAAGAGTTGGGAGATAATACCTTGCTTGTTTTTAACTGTGAGTTTTTAGGCAATCACAAAGATCCAAATGCTGTTCAAGCCTCTCTTTGCAATTCTAACTAACCCTGGTGTTGCAACCATAGACCTATCTTACAGAGGTCGCAAAAATATGCAAAAACGGTGCCTTTCTTCCCACTCACACCTCAAAATGCCATTCTGAACCCTTCCTGTTAGTTTTGAAAAATATTTCCATGTTGTTACCAGGCACTGCACACAGTGTCCCAAGACAATGAGGTACAGTTCCACACACGACCGAGATAGGGGCTCGCGCTCTGGGGACACTCTGTGGCCTGGTGTTCCAGGAGGGGCAGAGTGGCCTTCCTGGTACAACTTCCTTCTCTGCCTTTCAAACACTGGTCAGTCATCAAGATCTTTGAACTTGTGGCCCTCTTCCAGCCTGAGCCAGCAGAATGCAAATTTGGAAAAACAGAACACAAGTTTAAAATACATTGTTTTAAGAAACCTGGACCTGAGCTTTCAGAGCCTGGTTCCCCAGGGGGTAGAGACGAACGCATTTCCTGTGAATAGCAGGCAGAGAGCCTCCAACCTCTCCTGCTCAGGTGGACGTAGCTTTGATATGAAGCAAGCACGTACTGTATTTGGAGAAAGTGATTTTCACAGGAAACCACACGAATGAGAGTGGGAGGAGACAGGAGGTGAGGGGAGGGGCTCAGGCCCCAAGCGGGCAGAGCCATGGCGGAGGAGGAAGGTGGTAGGTGTTAGCGTCAGCCTCTCTCCTCCAGGAGTGATGAGCTTCTCCAAGTTTCTTCTTACTGGGATGGCAAGAAGGGAGACGCGATGGCCCTGCAGTCGCCAGGGTGTGTGAGCCTTGTGCTAAGGTGGGAAACGGAGCTGCCATCCCCGCTGCCCTCACCCCAACGCACACACTCGCAAGGAACCTCATGGGCGCCAGACTGGAAGACCTCGCAATGCAACCTCGGCTTTGATGGGCTCCGGAAACAGAGTCATAGACTTGGGAAGCTCCCTCAAGGCAGGAATCTTCTTTACAGCATCCCCCCACAGCTCCTACCCCACACTCCAGTCATGGGGGGCTCACAGCCCGCCGAGCTTGCTTTGCCCATTGGGGAAGAGCTCGCTTTGCATCAGCACAGTTCTTGCACCCTAAGAAATATATCTTATTATTTATTCCCATTTTACAGATAAACGAAGTGCGGAATGGGGATGTTAGAACACTAGGTAAAAGTCCCAGAATCACAAGTGGTGTAATTGGGTTTCAAACCTAAACATCTGACTCCAGAGAGCAGACACTTCCATCATGTATATTGCCTTGAATTCATTCATTCAAGCACTCACGACTAAAGATGTTCTTTCTTATGTTGAACTAAAACCTGCTGCCTTATACCTTCTATCCATTGGTCCTAGTCCTGTCCCCTGGAAAAGCGTAGACTGTGCCTGCTACTTCTGTGTTTATAGCATCAGCTGTAATGTTCCTTCTTCAACATATCGTTTCTCTTATGACTTGGTTTCTAGAGTCCCTTGCCATTGGGTCACCTCTCCTCTTCCCCTGTTCCTTTTAAAATGCAGATGGGGGTTTTCTGTGCAGGGAAAGTGTTCCTAAGATCCAGACACCAACTCTATTAAAATAATCTATATACTCTTCTGAGGACTTGTGTCATACTGCTGTTCGTATTGACTTTGCAGTTAACTAAAGTCTCAAGATCTTTTTATGTGACTCTGAGAAACTTATTTAACTCCTCTGACCCTCGGTTTCCTCAGCTGAGAAGCGGAGTTACTAAGAGCGTCCCCATGTGGCTGCTGACGGTCCTGCGTGAGATGACACGGGTCAGGTAGCCAGCAGTTCCCAGTGACTGCAGCTGTGTCACTGTCTCGCTTTCTCTTTCTCCCTTTCACTTTGTTTTAAGGGTAGGAAAGATCTGTGGGTGTTTCTAGGGTAAAGGAAAAAAGGAAGAGACTGAAGTTTCCAGAAGTGGGAGAAGTGGCAGAGAGCGGCAGGACAGGATCCAGATCCAGGGAAGGGGAAGAACAGAGGCAGGTGCAGAGGAGCACAGACACGTGGTGCTACCGGTGGCAGAAAAAACCTCTGACTGTCTTAGTACAGTCATCCCTCCGTGTCGGTGGGGAAGCCCTGAGGATACCAAGTCCTGCAGGTGCTCAAGCCCCTGATATAAAATGGCATAGAGTTTGCATGTAACCTACACACATCCTGCCATGTACTTTAAATGGTCTCTAGATTACTTATAAAACCTGGTATAATATAAATGCTACGTAAATAGTTGTTACATCGTATCATTTAGGGAATAAGGGCAAGAGCAAAGTCTGTGCACGTTCAATACAGACAGAAATGATTTTTGAATATTTTTGATCCTCGACTGGTGGACTCCACTCATGCGGAACGGCAGACATGGGCCGGGGGGTGGGGGGCGCGGCTGTGTGAGCCCAGTTCAATGTTCAGAGGCAGAGGATGCCATCCTGGGCTCTGGGAAAAAAATGATCAGAATTTTCTATCGTGCTCTGTGGTAAGAAGAGACATTCAGAACGGACAGATGTCCTAAACCCTGCATGGCTGATGGAATCCTTCAGGCAGCTATAAGGTGACAGCAAGAGGAAAACACCCTCACATGCCTGGCTGAATTTTAATTCCCAGCTTCCCCGCTCCCCAGAGGCGAGCTGACTCTGAGAAAGCTACTTCCCTTCCCTGAGATGCAGGGTCCTTATCTGCAGAGTGGGGACAGTACCACGCCCTGTGCAAAGTGGGTGCAAAGCCGGCAAGGGGCTGTGTGCCCAGTACCCACCCTAACACCTGGAATGTGGCAGATCCCACCTCTGCACGAGCTGGCCCTGAAGATGTGCTCACAATGCGCATGTTCCTACAGAAGGAGTGCGTATTCGACAACAAGAAAAACATGGGAGAATTTTATTCATGTATACACAATTGATAAGGCACCCTTTTCATGTCTTTTTGAGGAGGTCAATAGGAAGTTGATGAAAAGGAACCCTGTGGTTGGATCCCTGGCAATCACAGGTATCCCCTTTTCACTCTTGAGAAAGAAATAAAGGAATAAAATCAGAGAGGCCTTCACTCCCCACCCCCCCACCTCTAGTTGCACCGGCCACACTGTGTCTCCTCGGCGGCTCGTATAACACAGCCCACCGCAGCTGCTATCTTGCCCCCTCATCCTGGTTCTGACCTGCGAAGCACCCGCCACACTAGAGACAGTGGCTTTCTGATTGTGCCATTCCTCTGCTTAAACCCGTCAATAACTGCCTTTGCTCTCAGATGAAACTAAGTTTCGAAGTTCTTCACACGGTTCTCGGGGTCACAAACTGCTACTCCCACAGGGCGCCTCTCAAACATCACCTTCTTCGAGCCCTGGCTCAGCCATTGCTTTCTTATCGAGGCTCTCTTTGCCACCCTCTCGAGCGCTCCAAATGGCCCCTTACCACGCTCTGCATTTCTTTTGTCCATAGCTGAACACACTGTATAATTTCAATTTATGTACTTTTTTCACTGAGTGTGGTCTGTCTGCTCCTCTGCTGTCCTCGCAGAACTTCCGCTTAGGGGGCCCAGGCTCCTCATCTGTTTTGTTCTTGGATGCAGACTAAGCGTCTGGCAGGTAGCAAGTGACAATAGACACACGTCATTAAAATAACAAGTCACCGCCTACGTCTTTGGCCTCATCCGGGGTTCTGCGAGGTCCCAGCCAAGCCCCGAGCTGGACCTCTGCACAGCCCCTGCCACTTGAGCAGCGCGTCTCCCCCGTTGTCCCTGCCCCTCCGTCTGCTTGGCTAATTCCTGCTTGTTCTTCAGGTTTTATCTGGGGTGTCGTTTCCTGTGGGAATCCTTCTGTGACCCAAACACTGAATTAAGCTGTCTCCTTTGACCTCGACAGCACCGTGTACTCACTCACTTGCATCTTGGCACGAGTCGCTCTGTGGTGTGATTTCTCCTCTACCCGTTTGTCTGTCGCTCTGTGGTGTGATTTCTGCTCTACCCGTCTGTCTGTCGCGTTAGCCTGTGGGACCCGTGGGCGGGGCGTGGGTGGGGGCCGTGCCCTGCTCGCTGCTGCATTCCCAGCCCCAAGCAGCCAGCGGCAGACAGCAGCTGCCGGGAGCGTTTTTGCTAAAGGACAGCTGATGGGGGACATTTAGGGCTGTTCCGAGGCCGAGTCGGGTAGACATTCAACATTCTGGTAAAACACCTGAACTTGCAGGTTATGACCCAGACCCAAACCTTTTCCTCCGGCAGCGTTCTTTGCCCACAAGGTGGAGCATGAGAGCAAGACCCAGAATGGGCGGAGCTTCCAGAGGACCGGAACATTTGCCTTTGAGCGGGTCTACACTGCCAAGTGAGTCCAAACTCTGGTGCAGCTGACTAACAGCGTGGGGGCGTGGGCATGGGGCCTCTTTACAGGAGTGAAGCCGCAGGTCTGTAGGCCTGGGGGCTCTGTGGACACCCTTCACCGTAGTAGTACGAGCTAGTGTGAAAAGAGAAGAAGTGGAGATACCGGGGGTGGGGAAGGGGTGATCTCCACAGCTCCAGAAACGTCTGAGCGTGTCATTTGGTCAGAGGAGTTGACCCATTTCCTGTGGGGTTAGACCATAGGTGCTACCACGAACACCAGCCGTGACGCATCCGCCGGCTTCAGAAGCAACAGGCAGGACCCGCGGGCGACAGTCTTCAACTCACCCGTCCCTCACCTCCCCGGGGCGGAAGTCGAGGTGACGCCAGTGCGTTTCCTAACGCTGGGTCTCCTTGAGCAACCAGAACAAGGGCAGAAAGAGTGGGTCATTACACAATCGTGTTCCCTGCTCTCACTCTTTACTTGGAATGAAAAAGCTGTCTGAAAACACCCGAGCAGCTCAGTGAAGACGGTGCGATCTATTTGGGACTCAAATCCAAATGGATGTTATTCAAATACTCATTTCTCACTTATGCAGAATGTATTTCAACGTAGGGGTCCATCCCAGCATGGGGTTGTTGGGCAGCTCCTCTGCACCTGGGCTGGCGGCTGGTCACCCCAGGAAGGCTTCCTGCTGTGGAGCCCGCAGAGGAGCTGGCCTTCAGTTCCAGCCCTCAGGGGACTTTGATGTCCCCAACCACACAAGCAAACTCAGGGAGGAGGATTCACACTGAAGGATCGGGAGGCCCTGGCCCCTGGGGGCTCTATGGGAGCAGCTGGGAGGGGGTCTTGTTCAGGGGCACTGTTGGCCTCCTGTGAATGACACTGCCGTCAAGGGATCTCTACTGGTTAGGCCTGCATCACCGACATACTTTCTCTTCAGTCCTCTGCCTCACCTAGGTATTTTATATTTTCTCAGGTGTAGGCATCGGGGCACTGGAGGGTGGTCTTCTCCAATGCTGTTGTTCGACCCCACCCCTTTGCTCCCTCGGCTTCTGAGTTGCTATGTACACTGTCTGGACTACTCGTACCCATTGGCAAGGTTGGCACAGGCTGGCTGCCCTCCCTGCGAGCTCTCTGGACCCTTTGCCTTGCCTGGCCTTTCCCGAGAGCTCCCAGTGCCACTGCAGTGGGTGCCCCAGACCCCCACTCCCGCCATCCCTCACCTGCTCTGGGCCCCACCCCCTCCTGCCAAGCACCCCTGTCCAGGGTTATGTCTGATCTCAAGGAAATCCTTTGCTGAGCTACTTAGAGGAAGGAAGATTTCTATTTTAACGTCTGAACTTTGGTGTATTAATTCTCAGAATCAATTTAAGAAGTTTAAAGATGTGATTTAAGACATTTTAGACTCACTTGAAGGAGGGTAGAGAAAATATGTCAATTGCTGTCGACCTCTTTGCACCATTTGCAGGGGGTCGTGCAAGAGCCCCCCTTGGACACATCCAGGTGCATGAAATGCAAGAAAGTATCTTCCATCGGAGGCAAGGTCAAAACCTTGCCCCAAACAGAAGCCAAAGAAAATGTTACTATTGACTGGGCTACCAGTTTGGAAAGAGAAACTTCCTCTGCCCAGAAGACCACATTCTCACTGGTTACATTGTGTTCCTGTGGACTCCTCAGCTCACCCATTTTGGAGAAGCTACAGCGGAATTTCACCATACCTGGTTAGAAGTTTCTATTTTGCCAGCAATAAAGAAGAAATGGAACTGGCCAGGCCATCTAGTTTCCGCCACTTCCCCCAGGAATGAAATAGCTCCATTTCTGAGAAGCCATCGCGCTCACCCGTGGCCTCCTTGGTGGCCGGCCTCCAAATTGCAGAAGCCCCCTTCGCCTGGTGGTTGTGCCGTGTCATTTGGGTGGGTGGTTTGGAAGTTCTGCTGTCTCGTGGGGTTCCAGAGGCAAGAAGGCACGAGAGGAGAGTGGAGGGCAATTGCTGCTGCCTGGGCATCCCCTCCATGTAGGTGCCACAGCCCAGCTCTCAAAACCCACCGGTCTTTATTGCTTAACCTCCAGGAGTGGGGAAGAAGTGGAAAGAGGGAGGGGAGAGAGGGCGGTGGAGAGGTAGGAATGGGGAGGGCAGGGAGGAGGGTTTTCTGTAAGATAAAGCTACCCAGACACTGCTGTGGTTCTGTTACAAAGACCACTTCCTCCCTGGCCCAACAACATGTATGCGCCTGTCTGGGTTGTAAGAAGTGGCCAAAGATCAATGCAGCAGGCGACAGCGTGCTGGCAAGAGCTGGGGACAGCCCGTCTGCCTGCCTCTCCAGGAAACTACTGGGAAGGGGCTGTGTGTCATTCCAGCAGAAAGTTGTCCCCAATGGTAGCTTCTTCAGTGGCCTCCAAAATCACTCAGAAGGGTTGCAAGATGATTCACGGAGGTGCAGGAAGAAAAGAGTGGGCATATAATCTTGCTATCTAAAAAGTAAGAAATGGAACTTTATTCATTTTTAATTTACAGATTGACAGTAGTACATGTTTAGAATTTATTCATAAATACACCTGTCATAGGGTTGCATGATCAAAACTTTCGGTTGACGGGATGTAGGGGCACAAACGTTTAGTGACCATGGCTATAAAGGAAAAATAGCATAAAGGACAAATGACACTGGTGGATTGAAAAGCCTGATGCATATTTTTCTGTGTAATTGTCACTGCTGACTGCTAGATATAGCTCAAGATTCTGGGGCAGTTGATGAACAGACCTCCCCCGACCAGTGACCATCAGCGCAGACTTGACCTTGATTAATGATCTGTCCCCCACCCATCTCTCATAAGGGCAGTGCTGAGTCAGGGTTTGAGAGCTAAGGAATTGGACCTTGACTTTCTGTTCACGTGTATAATATGCAGTTCAAGGCCCTGTTTCCCAGCTGATGAGCACAGCTAGAGCAGCCTTGGTCTAAGTTTGGTTTTTGGAGAAAAATCCTCATCTCCCTGGGAGTGCAGGTAAGCACAGGTTGCAGAGAGGAGATGAGTCTCTAGAGATGCGTAATTTCTTAAAATGTGTTCCATGGGTTACAAGTTCATGGGGTATTAATAGGTGTTACAAGAAAGAGTAAGTTCTTGTTAGCCAGACTTTTGAGAGCCTTTAATGTACTAAGGTGCACTCTGCATCTTGTTTCTCCAAGAGGGGGATATCTTACTTAGCTACAAACCCACCCTGCCTTGTTTTTGCAGAGTATACCAAGTGTTTAGTGTTTCGCAAAACACATTTTGGGAAATGCTACCCTAGTGTTGCTTCTCCCCTGCACCTCTTGCCGTCCACTCTAGACTCAACTGCCAGCAGCGCAGACTTGTAAATTTATTTGAAGGGAATAGGTTTACAATGATCCTATTGATTAGTATTGATGCTAGTAGTAACTGTTATTAATGATATTTGCTTATTTTAAATTAATACAAACTGATTGACAGAGCACTAAAGTGTTCTCATGTTTTATTATCGGAGGTGGAGAAAAATGAAAGGGAAAACAGCAACGAGTCCTTTTCTCCGTGAAAACACGGGCGGTGCGGTGCGTCCAGTTGAAGGCAGCGCAGTGAATTTGCTGCAAGATCTGCAAGATCTGCTGAGCAGCTCAGCTCCTATTTAGACCTCAAGAAATGAGCGTCAAAATGGGTTTGTCAGTTCTGTTTTGCAGAAAAAATGGCACAAAACTCCTCAAAGGAAAATCCAGGATAATAATAATTTGTCAGTGGAAAAGACATTTTCACAGGGGGTTAAGAAGGAAGACACGGGAACAATCACAGCCGTTGTTTATCGAATGCTTAGTGTGAGCCAGGCAGAGCTTTATTTCCTTTTATTCTCACAACAGTCTAGGGAGGTAATTACTAACGTCCCCATTCACCTCTTATAGATGAGCAGATTGAGGCTCCGTGAGGCTAGGAAATGTACCCGCGTTCACACGGCCAGTAAGTGGCAGTCCGGGCACTGGACCCAGGCCATGCGAACTTTAAAGACCACACAAATGGACTTTAGGCTCTGCGGCGGGAGGCCGCTACCAGTGGTCGAAGCCACTAGGATTCAGCCCAGTGGGAGCACTGCCTTAAGGAGGGACACATGTGCTTGCAGCGCTGGGTGGAAGCTGTGCTGGAAGTCTTCGATCGCGAGAGGGACTGGCTTGTGCCAGAGGGAGGGACAGGGCTCTGGGAATATCCTGGAGATGCAGAGGAAGAGCCCATTCTGTTACAGGTGGGAGAGCATCATTCAACTCCAGACAGACCATGTTTTATTAAGAACCAAGGTGGCTTGAAATAATAGGCGAGAATGATTGACCGATTCAATGTCAAATTACTGGACAGTTGTCTCTAACGAGCAAGTCCCTTGAACAATTAAGGACCTTCTTTCCTTTTGCATTACTGAAATAAAATCACTATTTAAAAACAAACAAACAAACAAGCAAACACCCCAGAAACATGAGAATCTGGGTGGAGCAGGGGAAATCTTCAGTATCAATAATGATGGCCTCAGATATTCTATCCCATCAGGCAGAGAATGTTATTTGAATGTTATTACCTAAAAAAGGAATTTTTTCTCTAGTTTTCTTGAACTGGAAGATGAATCACTTTCTCAGTCCCGAGGCTTAGTCTGGGGCCTCTAGGAATGTGTAAGCATAGATGTGACGCAGGGGCTCAGCAGCTGCTGCAGTTGTAACTCTGGGCCTGGTTGATTCGCTAAGCACTTCACTCCAAATGGGAACTTGTAAGGGCCTCCTGCCCTTTGGAGGTCTTACTGTGTCCGGTAGATCATTGAAAATTTTGGGGAACCAGAGCACTTAGCAAGGTCAGTAGGGGTCTGCTCTTTCTGTCCTGTGCCTGGTTCTTGTTGTGCCTATATCCCAGGGTAGGACACACAGGTTTCTCACCTATTACATTCACAGACTTCTCTCCTAAAGGATCTTTTGCCCATCATAGGGGCATGAAGTTCCTCTCTGAGTCTCTGTAGGGAAAAGAGCAGGGGCTGGCCATCCCAGAGCTAGCAGTGGTACCACTGAGGCATGAGACCCTAGCAGTTTGAACAAGCAGCTTTTGGCTTTTACCTATATAGTTCAAATCACATAAAACCAGTGGTTCTCAAACATCAGCGTGCATCAGAGTCACGTGGAGGGCTTGGTAAGACACAGATTTCTGGGTCCCGTCCCCAGAGTTTTTGATTTCAGAGGTGTGAGGGGGGCATGAGCATTTGCCAGTCCAGGGGACGCATCTTGAACACTGCTGCATTAGCCATTGAGTCTTAGAGCCCAAATGGAGCTCAGAGTTATTACCAGTCTCTTAGCTTTACAGATAAGGAAACTGAGTCCAGAGAGATGCTTTGCCAGTGATACACAGCTAGTTAAAGTCAGGACAGGACAAAATCCTAGCCAGGTGCACCTTCCGCTGGACTGCATTGCCCTTCCCCTTTTATGCTTCCTTTGTGCCTCCCAAGTTGTGTTATGTTGTTGTTCAACCTAACACATCCATGGATGGGCACGTTTATTGTGCTGCCCTGGACTGTAAACTCCTCAAGAGGACACCCACGATTTAACTCAGTATAGTCGGAGAATTAACAGACCTGGCTTTGGAGACAGACTGACCAGGTGGTGATTCCCGGCTTTGCCACTCCCTGGCTGGGTGACCCTGGGCAAGTTATCAGCTTCTCCGAGCCTCCGTTTCTCATGAAGCATGAGAGTATTTGTAGTGGGCAGCATAAAGTCCCCCCACCCCCGAACACGCGCACATCCTAATCTCGGAACCTATAAATACGGCAAGGCGGAATTCAAGTTGCTAACCACTGGACCTGAAAGTAAACAGGTTTTCCTGGGTTACCTGGGCGGGGCCCAGTGGAATCACAAGGGTCCTTTAAATGTGGAAAAGGCAGGCAGGAGGGTAGATGTCAGAGCAATTCAAAATAAGAAAGATGCGGCTGGCCCGAAGGTAGTGAGTTATCCCAATTGATTGTTCACGGGAGTCACAGGTCCGACTCCCTGTGCTCCTCTCCCCTCTTCTCACTACTGCGCTTGACTAGTCTAAGAAAAGAAAAAAGGACTTGATCAGCTTTCTGATTTTGAGGTTGGAAGGAGGTCCTGCGCTAGGGAATGCAGGTGACCTCTAGCAGCTGAAGAAGACAAGGAAACGGATTCTCCCCTCGAGGCTGCAGAAGGAGTGCGGTGCTAATCACGTATAGACTCGAGCACATTGAGGCCTGTTTTGGACCTCTGACCTCCGAGAACTGTGAGATGATAAATTTGTGTTGTTTTAAGCCACAAGTTTGTGGCCACCTGTTACAGTAGCCAGCGGAAACTCATACAATCATCAGGTGTACTCACAGAAAGACGGGGAGTTTAAAGGCGACGATGGGTGTAAAACATCAGCGCCGTGCTTGGAACAGGGCAAGACTTCCCTGGGAGTGAGAACTGCTATCGCGCCATCAGCAAGCTAACTTTCTGAGCATCATCTTTTCTGAATTAACCTTGGTTTCTTTAATGCTTGAAGATGACCTTTCCCCCCTTGGCCTGGCCTGCAGACCTTGGGCGGATTTGGGTCTCTGATATAAAGGTTTCCTTAGTTGGGCTTTTCTGGGCTGCCACCCCAGCCCGACTGCGGCCACACCCTCTGCCTGCATTGCACTCTTCAGTTTCAAGAAGCGCATCGGCACAGCCAGGAGCAGCAACCCTGCCAAAGTGAGCACATCAAGAAACCAAGTCTCCGTTATGCTTCGCCGTGGGAACAGAGCTAATGGATTCTGCACACGTGTTTGCTTCATGCTATTGTCTGTTTCCGACACGGCAGCTGACTGCCGCGTCTTAGAGGGTGGATGTCAGTGGAACTATGAATGGGATTCGAGCCTCTTGCGTGATGATGACTGTTAACTGGGCTTTCAGGTAATTTTCAGACCACAGTGCAGTGACGTGTTCTCTGATTGCTTTCCTCTTGTTTATTTATTCCACAGCCAGAACTGTGTCGATGCGTACCCCACTTTCCTCGTGGTGCTCTGGACTGCGGGCCTACTTTGCAGCCAAGGTAACTCGGGCTTCCCTTTATACATTCTCGTATAATGTGCATCTCAAGGAGGTTCAAAGGGCAGGCTTTTTGCTGAAAAGACTTTGCCTGACCTCCAGCTCGCATCTGTGAAGCCCTGGAGAGGTGAGAGCCCCCGGGAGTGTGTTTCAGGCAAGCTCTGTGCCCTCGCAGAGCGGGTGTGGTAATGCATTGCTAATGCTTGCTCCCTGGTGGCTGGTTGAGAGCCGCTGTGCTGACAAGGGTGGTTTAAGGCTAAATGTGACTCAGAATCCTTAAGCAGTGTTAGCTCAGATACAAGGGCATTATAAATGAGGGCGCCTGAGGGATATTCTGGGACCTGCTGTCACTGGCTCTTCTGCTAATAAGCTTCCAGCATGGTGGCCCTCCTTCAGCATGCGTCCACAGAGCCACAGGCTGGATCGCAGGTCCCCAGCCTTCCCCTGGATTATCAGCAGCCCACAGTCTCGACTCCAGCAAGTAGGAAGAACAGATAAACTCCCAGAGTTGATTTAAAATTAAATGGAAACCGGAATCATACTTTTTGGTCCCCTTTTGGGATTTAGCACCTGGCAGGCCTGGTCAGGCCTGGCCTGAACTAGCCAGTTTCTGTGGCTCAGCAGGGCATGTGTGGAAAGGCCACAGACAATCTGTGATGAGCTATTTCATCCTTATCCTTTTCTCCCCACTCTATAAAGTAGATAGAGTGGATCTTATTTCCCCTGGCGCGGGGCTCGTTCAAGGTTACTCAGATGGGAACCCCGGTCTTTCAACTCTAAATTCTGAATGTTTTGCAAGAATCTTTTTACTTTATTCATTCATCTAATAAATGTACACTGAGCAACTACTATATGCCAAGCCTGGTGCCTGGATATATAGGGATGAATAAAACAGAGAGGGTGGTGAAGCACATACCAAGTGCACCACAGGAAGGTCAGTGAACGGAGACAGCATGGCCAGGAGTGAGAAGCGCCACGGAGGAGAAGAGTCAGGCGCAGTGACGGAGAGCCGAGGGGAGGCAGGGCGGCGGAAACCACTCGCAGGACGCCATGTGGCCTCCTTCTGTGCTTAGGAGCTGTCAGGAAGCTCACCGCTTATGTTCCATTTTCTATCCCGAGTTAAATAAGAAACATGTCTGGCATTACTTGAAAAATCAAGTCAAACTATGCTTATACAAGGAGTTATGATTCCTTTTATGTTTTAGACGATATTTGATCTAGATGAATGCAGAGTTGAATACAAAAGGAGTTTGAAGGTGTTTCTGAGCCCTTAAAATGCACATTCTTGTCAAAATAAGCTTTGGCATTGCCAGGGAACAAAAACATCAGTAAACCCTGGTTGATAATTGCAATTTCTTATGGATATAGTTGATTCTGGAATTTTTTTAGCTGAAAGCAACCCCGGAGATCATTCCAGCCCAAACCCTTCACTTTACAGAGCAGGATCCCAAGCCCCAGGGGGATGAGTGGCCTGTTCGAACGTCAGAATTCTAGAGCCTGGATTTGTACCCTTCTATGTTCCCGGCAGCCCAGGTCCCCATGGGGTCCACTCTGCAGAGGGGCAGTGCGTGAGGCCACTTTCCACCCGTGATCGATATTAACTCATGTTGGGTTTAATTCCCATCCAAAGAAAAATGGGGGACAATGTAAGAAAAACTTTGTCCAAAGCAAATTGAGAATTGTGACAATTTTATGATTTCAGAGCATAGGATGAACCTCACAAGCGGTTTCTATTGTATTTCAATTTTCTTATCCGCCACATGAAGACGGTATTTTGGGAGGCAGGTGGAGATGTGGAAAGAGATGGGCTTTGGGGAGTGACAGATCGGAGGCAAATCCAAGGATGCTCATTGCCTTTGTGTGACCCCCAGCCGGGCTCAGCTTTTCTAAGCCTCAGTTTCCTCATTGTCAAGCAGGACCACGGTCTATTTGAGTTCCTAACAGAGTTCTTGTGACGCTTAAGGGAGGTAATGTGCATTTAGCCTCTGACACAGGGCTTGGCATATATCAGATTGAGCCAAATGAAATGGTCAATATCCAACGGTTTATACCCCACAAAAATGGCACTTTCATGTGGTTCAACTTAACAATGGAAGCCCAATAAATGTCATTATTGATGGTGGTGGTAATAAAGTTTTGAAATCGGAAAAAACTGGTTTCATATCCGCCTCTCCACTGGCCTGACTTTTTTCATTCACTTGACAAATGTTTTTTTGAAAGCACCTATGTGCTAGACACTATGTCAGGCGTGGAGATGATCTCGGAAAAGACAGCTGTCCTCATAGATCTTTTGGCCTGAGCCTAAATTTCCTGATCTGTCAAATGGTGACAGTCACATGCTCCTTACCAGGTAGCTGGGAGGATTGTAGACCTAAGTTTCCAAAACACCAGGAGCGATGCCTGGCAGGTGTAAAGTATTCTGTCACTGGCAGTTAATTTGGTATTTGAAAATGCTTGGAAGTTTTCAAACTGTTTTTTTATCTATAGTCCTATCTCACCCCACACTAATTTCTAATGGTAGGAACACTGTAATCAGCCCTTCGTCCAGATGCAGAACAAATTGAGTACCTATCCAGATGCACTAGTCCCAGAGGAGCTGGGTTTTCTAACTCTTAGCTCGAGTATCCTGGACTCCACGGGGTTATTGGGGGATTGCTCCTGGTGGTTTCCCAAAGACTGAAAATGCAAAGGAACTCTCCTTCCCTAGAGACCTTTGCTAAATCGTAGCAACTGGGCTCAGGAAAGGCTGAGCACTGTGCTATAGGCAGGCTCAGGGGTGAGGGTGTGCCTTGAGAGAACCATCCACAGCGCTGGGGTTAGAGTTCATTTCCTGTCCCCCCTTATCAGCTGCCAGCCTTGTACAAGCCGCCCTTTGATCACCTAAGCCCCTGTTTCCACGCCCAGAAGTAGAACCATTGGTACTGGTTATGTTGAAAGCGTTCACATTAGATGATGGATAAGCAAATACTTTGTAAACTCTGCTATGATGCTGCCTTATATAATATTACTATTATTAACATTCCCAGGTTTCTTCCAGCCCTAGGGCTTTTCTCTGAAGTGCATGTCAGCCTCAACCATCAGAACTTGTGTCCTCTGCTAGCCTGTGTGGCCAACACTGCTTGCATAACAACTGTATTACTATTGTGCTAACATAGCATATTTTGGTGTCTGTGAAACTAACACAGGTGTTTTCACTTCTCCACTTAGTTCCCGCCGCCTTTGCCGGACTGATGTACTTGTTTGTGAGGCAAAAGTATTTTGTCGGCTACCTGGGAGAGAGAACTCAGAGGTAGGTAACTGGGATTATTGAAGAACGATGGAGTGATTCATGCTTTTTGAGCAGGAAATGTGATAATTCAAAACAATATTCTGACTGGCATTTATAGCTCTGCAGGAGCACCTTGGATGGGGGGGGAGGCAGATTAGGAGTCCTCCTCCTTGTCTCCCTGAATGTTTAGGGCTCTGAAAATATAGCTGGTGGACTTGCCTAGTTTTCTCATTGAAAGATTGCTTGGCTGGGCGCGGTAGCTCACGCCTGTCATCCTAGCCTCTGAAAGGCCCAGCGAGAGGATTGGTTGAGGTCAGGAGTTTGAGACCAGCCTGAGCAAGAGTGACACCCTTGTGTCTACCAAAAATAGAAAAAATTAGCCCAGCATGGTGGCGGCTGCCTGTAGTCCCAGCTACTCGGGAGGCTGAGGCAGGAGGATCGCTTGAGCCTATGAGTCTGAGGTTGCAGTGAGCTATGATGATACCGCTGCATTAGCCCGGGAGACAGAGAGAGATCCTGTCTTAAAAAAAAAAAAAAAAAAAAATCGCTCCATATGGTGTTGGCTTTCAAAGGGTGCTGTGCATTCCTTGCAACTCCACACCGTCTATCCCACCCTTCAGAGTCTGGGGCTGGAGTGACTTTGTGTCTGGCTTCCCAGGCCTCCTGTGAGTGAAACATTTCATTGTTCATCTAGAGAAATGAGACCTAAGGCTTGCATCTCGCGGTAAGTTCTCTGGAGTAACAGATCTTCCAGGGCCCCTCAGCAAGAATGTTGCGAAAATGAGACACCACCGTGAGGCTGAGACTGAACAGAGCCGCCACTGATCGCGCTGTTTATAGATGTTGCCCGACAGAGAGCTCTGGAGCAGCACCGTACTGTCCTGACACCTGGATTGGGAAATCTGGATTTTAGCACAGTCAAAGATGGTACTGACGGAGGAGATGTCTGAGTTACAGTACGCCACCAGCTCCTGAGAGATGGGAATTCCTGGCGTGCGAGTGGGGCTCCACGCCAGGGCTGCATCCTGGGTGGCTGCTGGCCCCTGTGCCTGTCTCTAACAATAGCACCCCTCTCTGGTGGCTAATGGGCTCTCTAATTGGACAGCATCCTTTAGCGGTGACAAAGGCAGTGACATCCTGGGGAGGTCGGCTGGTGAGAGTGATACATCTGGGGAAGCTGGGAGTGTGCAGAGCTCAAGGACTTGAGGGGCTCGCTGGGAAAAGAATGGCTGTTCTTACGGCAGTCCTGTCCCTTGCCGTCTCTTTCTTCTTCATTCCTCTGTAGTTCTTATTTATTCTGTAAAACCGCAATTCCATTACCTCTCTTATTCTCTCAACCCTGTCCTAAATGATATTCTTTATTCTCTTTTACCCTGGAAAACCTCTATTGTGTCTTTCCCCAGGTGAGGGGGAGGAGTGTCTAGCAAGGAAATAAGGGGTCTTCGGTCTTGGGCTGCCCCATCTTCCTCCCCCCGAGCCCCAGAGATCTGCTCAGTCACTCCTCTTCTCTTCAGCTGTCACCACTTGCTGGAGGTCCTGCAGTGGCTTTAATTCTGAGACAGTCTGCAGAGCACGACACAATTTGTCCACTTATCTGCAGGCCCTTTTAATTATGAAGGTTTTACTGATCCCTATTAGGGAATGAACAGAGGTGGCAGAAATAAACAAAAGAATATAGACTTCGAAGAACCCTTAGAAATATTAGATTTCTTTAGACGTCATTGGAAAGTAAATGGCCTGATGGCTTAAGTCCCTCACTGGTCTCCTTCATTAGATGATAATAGGAAGACCCCACCAGCTCTTTAGCCCACCGTCTGTGCGGGTTCTAGACCCTCGTCCCCTCCCCTGTGGCCGTGGCAGGCATCGCCGATGAATCGTGGTGCTCTTTCTTGCTGAGACCAAACTTGGCCTCAGTCTTTTCTAACACAGAGATCTGAGCAGTTGTCCTCAGTAGAAATGGCAGATACTGGAAGAAATGTCTAAGCCTGAGACCAAAATACAGCCTAACAGACGCAAGCTTGAGGGCCTCTTGGTTAAGTGCAAGGGGATTTTCAATTCTGCCTTCTAGAAACCACTCGCTAATACCCTCTTCAGTTGGGGGCCTGCCTCCTCTCTAGGTCCCCCCTCTGTCCCTGAGCTGTGTCACACCTGGACTCTGTAAATACCTAATGCCCTTGGGACCTACTTTTGTCCTTGACCTCACTAACTGAAAAGGGTATTTCTCGAGGAGGTCTTTTCCCCCCTAAATTTCTCTGGTGGGCTCCGGATCATCTCTTGCTCCTTCCTTGAAGTTGCTTTGGCCTTAACCACTTGAGCAGTTCCGGTGTCATTCTTGGTCTAGTGGGTAGGTAAGACATTCCCGAGTGTGTCTCCCCTGCCAAAACAGCTGTATTAGAATCGCCTGGGTGCTTATTGGAAATACAGATTCCTGGGCCACACCTGGACTTATGGAGCCAGAATCTCTGCCTGGGAGGCCCAGGAATCTGCATTTTAACACATTCGTTGCGTGGTTCTTATGCACGCTGGAGTTTGGGAATCACTGATGACTGTTCGTGCCTCTTTTCTGAGAATGATTCATTCATTTGACAAATATTTGTGAAGGCTCTAATTTATTGGAGACGCGTGGGTGAAGAGAGAAGACAACATCCTGCCCTCACAGAACTAACAATTTTTATTTCCATTAGAAGTCACCAGGTTTAAAGTGACATTTTCCAGTTGAAAAGAACAGGATTTTAAAAGCAGAAGGGGCTTTAATGTTTTCTGTTCCTACCTTGTATTTCGTGCACATGAAGAACTGGAGGGGCAGAGGGGACACGGAGGGCGGGCCAGGGGCTGGGACTCAGGTGTCCGGGTGCTCAGATGCACCAACTTCCATGCTACAGCACCGCATTCTAGACGTTTCTGGCACATTTGAGATGGGCATTGACTAGCCTAATGCCACCTTTATGCTTTTGTGTAAGTTCCGTGCTGCCTGTGGAGGGTGCAGTTGTTTCAAAACTAATAACCCACTCCCAGTCTCAGAGTGTGAAGGGGACCTCAGGAGGTCAGTGTGGTGCAGAGAGCAGGACTCCCGCCTCTCACAGGCAGGTCTGAATTCTCACTCTGTCGCTTCCCGACTGTGCGACCTTAGGCAAATCGCAACCTCTCTGTTTCCCCTGCTAGAAAATACGTTAATAACATGCCCTCACAGAGTGGGAATTCAGTGAAGTCATGGATATAAAACACCTGGCCCCAACAGATGCTTCATAATTTAATTCTGACCTTCCCCACCCGGTTAGAGAGAATTAGGTATCAACTCTTAGAAACAATAAAAGAGATATCTTGATGGTTCAAGGGCTGATGATCCTGTGTGCACCGTCTAGGCCCCTAGCTTTCCCTTCTGCCTCATTTCAGGTTCTCAGTGGCTTGGGGCAGGTCTCCATCGGCACATGCCGTGCCCACCTCCCGGGGCTGTGGCCCCTTCTCTTTAAGCTTGAGAGACTTAAAGATGACTCTATGAAAGTGCCCAGCCTGGGGGCCCGACTCACACTTAGCCCTGTGGGGGAGGGAGTCCCGGACTGCATTCTTGCCTTCCACAGCCTGTGCATTGCCCAGGCAGGGTTAGAGAACCACAGTCTCGTCTCCTGGGGGAGCGATATGCCTGGAGACCTTTGAAAAATCCTACCTAGATCCAAGAGCGCCAGTCTTTCATCAGCAGGCATTGGCATTTCATTCTTCACTACGGTTTTATCTTGAGTGTAAAACAGCTTCGCAAATCACTTTTTCTTGTTTCCATAATGAGCATATGGTGGCCTCATTCCTGTGACAAATCTGAGCTGCCACAATATTTGACTTTTCACAATTTAATTTATCTGAATCTTCTGTTTTCTGGCTAAAAAATATCCCTTCCTTGGACGCCTGTGTTTTCTTTTCACTTTGCTCACCTGCTCTAGCCAGGAGACTCTCAGTGCTGGTCTGCTCGGGCGGCTGTGACACAGTACCACAGACTAGGTGGCTTCAGTCAGTGGTCCCCAACCTTTTTGGCACCAGGGACTGGTTTCATGGAAGAAAATTTTTCTGCGGACCGGGGGTGGGGGGTGGGGTGAGGTGTCGTGGGTTGGGGAGGGTGGTGTGGGGCGCAGGTGGTGATGTGTGGCCTGTTTCCTAACAGGCCATCGGTACTGGGCCCTGGCCCAGGGGGTTGGGGACTGAAGGCTTAACTAACAGAAATGTATTTTCTCACACACCTAAAGGCTAGAAGTCCAAGGTCAAGGTGTTGGCAGGGGTGGTTTCTCCTGAGGCCTCTCTGCTTGGTTTGCACACGGCCGCCTTCTCCCGTGGTCTTCTCTCCGGGTGTGTCTGCGTCCTAATCACTGCTTCCTATAAAACACCAGTCAGATTGGATTGTCATCCACTCACGTGACCTCATTTTACCTTAATTACGTCTTTAAAGACCCCATCTCTGAATACAGTTCCATTCCGAGGTACTGGGGTTTAGGACTTCCACATATGAATTATAGGGGGACACAATTTATCCCATAACATTCTCTTTGGGGATCAATTGTTCCCTCAATAAGGAGATAGAATGCCTTACTTCATGAATGTGACCGTGAGCATGAAACCAAGGAGAGAAGGACAAGGCTGGCCACGGAGCAGGGCAGCGTCAGGTAGCAGTGCTTTTCAGACTTGACTGTGGCCCATGGGGAGCTCGTCAAAATA
>CAUYMX010091701.1:0-40987 GCA_963573855.1 Lepilemur septentrionalis | reverse complement strand
GACTACAGGCATGTGCCACCATGCCCAGCTAATTTTTTCTATATATTTTTAGTTGGCCAATTAATTTCTTTCTATTTTTAGTAGAGACGGGGGTCTCGCTCTTGCTCAGGCTGGTTTCAAACTCCTGACCTTGAGCGATCCACCCGCCTCGGCCTCCCAGAGTGCTAGGATTACAGGCGTGAGCCACCACACCTGGCCTCAGATACTAATTTTTTAAAATGTATTTGTGTATTATATTAACTTGTTTATTCTTTGTCTCTCCCTCCAAATCCCTCCAACTACAAAAAGGTGGGAACCATGTCTCTCTGGTTCCCCCACTTTCTCCCCTACTCTCAGCATGGGGCTGATTCATAAATGGGACTCAACTATTGGTCAGATGAATAAATAAATTCACTGCTCTGTGCTACTGCTATGATACCTTTCTACCCACAGAGCACTCCTGACACCAAATATGTGTGTTTTGTTCACACCAACAACTAATTCTCCAACTTTCCAGACACTGAGTGTCCAGCAATCCAATTCAATTCTGACATTACAGATGACAATCGAAAGTCCAGGCCTCCCATACTTTCGACCGACTAGCTATAAATTGGGATTTATAGCCCTCCTTGGGTTTGATAATTTGCTACAATGCCTCACAAAACTCAAGGAAGTGCTTCACTGTTACCAACCTGTTTATTATAGTGAAAATAAGTAATTCAAAATCTAAGCTATTGGAACTCTAAATTATTTTGAGCCATAAAGGAATGTGATTATGAGGCTGGAGTCATGTAACAGGCAGCTGTACCCAGTGTTTCTCTGATTATAGATTGGCCTTCTTCCTCATCTGCATTGTTTTGTAAAATGCTGTAAACCACTGAATGGCACCAGGGAAGACCCCTTCCCTATATAATGTTGATCTTTAGACATTAACCTTCCCCTTAACTTTCTCACACAGACTTCATGGTGATAGATCACATTGTCTTCAGATGGAATGTTAAATACACTCTTTTAAATTGGAAAGGAAATGAAAACCAGCTATGAAGAAAATAAACTAATTAGTTCGTTGTAACTCTTAAACCAGCTTTGTATCGAAGATGTAATCCAGTTAAATTTCTTTGTCTTTTTCCTCTATAAGCAAGAATTTAATCCATTTTTCTGGAGTCTGTATACCCTAGAATGGCCATTCCCAACTTTTTGCTTAAATAAATTTTTTAAAACAGGATTCTGATCCTTTCAGTTATTTCAGGTTGATGCTATGAAGGATGCAAATGAACAGCCAGAGGAAAAGGCACATAAGGTGGGGTCCAGAAAGGTTCAGAGCACAGGGGCGTCTGTCCTTGTAGAGTGACAGTGTGCCACTCTACGGCATGTGGCCAAATTCACCAACCTGGAGGCTCTCCCAACCCCTTCTTTAAGGATTTTTTATGGAGGTTCCATTATGTAGGCATGACTGACTAAATCATTGGCCACTGGTGATTAAGTTGATCTCTAGCCTTTCTCCCCTCCCTAGAGGTAGGGGGGAGAGTGAAATATGCAAACTTCTAATCATAGGGTTGCATCCTAGGGCAACCAGCCCCATCCTGAAGCTGTCTAGGGGCTTACAGCATAAATTTAGGTGTGATTGAAATTCAGGGGCTTGCTATGAACAACAAAAGATGATCCTATCGCCTCATCACTCAGGGATTTAGGAGGTTTTTTTTTTTTTTTTTTTTAAGCCAGCTTCTATTTTAGGAGGGTTTTAGAAGCTCTATGCCAGAGGACAACCAAATATATATTTCTTATTAGGTCACAATATCACACTCTGAATTCATTTCCTGGATCTTTACCAGAAACAAGCTTGACACCATTCTATTGGGATCTTCCTGTTTTAAAATAAATTTTCAAACTGTGGGAGACTGTGTTTGGCTATTCGAGAGGGCTCCTGCTCTACTTTTTCTTCGAAGTGTTCTAAAGGTGGACAGAAGAGGTTAGGATGTAACAGTTTGCTTGTTGATTTTGATCCTTTGGGAAAGGGATTAGATCCTCCATTGGAAGAAGAACACTCCTGTCTAGAGTCTCCGGACACTCTTCCCTGTTTCCCTGGCTTTAGGGTGTGTGCCGACGCTGCACGTCCACTCAAGGAGCACAGGGAACCTCACCTCAGGGTGCGGCTCCATGGTACAATGAGTATTTAAGTTAAAGCCCCTTAGACATCAACAGGTGATCAAGAGTCGCCTACTGGATAAAGTTGACTATACCTGCTCTCTTATTTCAAACGTGTTGTACGTTTCGCTTTTTCCCGTTTTTGTTTTACATATATTCACTCGAGACAGGAGTATGGCAGCTATGCCACTCGGAACGGTGATCACATTGATAATTTGTGTTTTACTTATTGATATTCTACCTAATTTACCAAAAAAATTGAGATAGTTTATGTATAGTTTTCTATTGCAGTGTAACAAATTAGTGCACATTTAGAGGCTTGAAACCACACAAATGTATCATCTCATCATTTCTGTTGGTCAGGACTCTGGATCCTGCACTTAGCTCTCACACGGCTCCCCTTCAGGTGTCGGCCCAAACTCACTCAGATTGTTGGCAGAGTTCATTTCCATGTGGCCATATGACTGTGTTCCTCGTGTTCTTGCTAGCTGTCGATCGGTGACCTCTCCCATCTCCTAGAGGCGGCTCCTCTTCATAGGCAGTTCACACTCCAGTTATCCGCTTTCCTCTCCCAGGGCCAGCCAGAGAAAATGCTCTGCTTCTAGAGGGCTCACCTGATTAGGCCAGGCCCGCCTGAGATTGCCTGTTTTTAGATTAGCTCAAAGTCAACTGGGTTGAGGCCTTAATTACATTTACAAAATCCTTCTGGGCCGGGCGTGGTGGCTCAAGCCTGTAATCCTAGCACTCTGGGAGGCCGAGGCGGGTGGATCGCTCAAGGTCAGGAGTTCAAAACCAGCCTGAGCAAGAGTGAGACCCCATCTCTACTAAAAATACAAAAGAAATTAATTGGCCAACTAAAAATACATAGAAAAAATTAGCTGGGCATGGTGGCGCATGCCTGTAGTCCCAGCTACTCAGAAGGCTGAGGCTGAAGGATCCCTTGAGCCCAGGAGTTTGAGGTTGCTGTGAGCTAGGTTGATGCCACAGCACTCTAGCCCAGGAAACAAAATGAGACTCTGTCTCCAAAAAAAAAAAAAAAAATCTTTTTCCTTATAACGTAATTATAAGAATGATATCTCATCATATTTACAGCTCCTACCCACATGCAAGGGAAAAGGATTATATAAAGTCATTGGGAGTCACGTGAGAATTCTATCATGCTTTCTAATAAAAAAAGATGTGAAAACCTATTAATACTAGATAAAAGAAGAAAAATAATGAAAGAGGGAATAAGGAAAAAAAATGTGAACGTGATCTTGGAGATGATTCACTTAGCAAACACGCGCGATGTGTTTATATATGCCGGCCACTATGGTGAGGGCTGGGCTTAGGTGCGAAGGCAGGGTGGTCACAACTTACCAGAGCAGAAAGCCACTAGTGGAAACCTGTGTGGGAACCAGTACCAGGTCCAGAAGTCAGTAGGTGTCATCCTGTCTGAAAACTGGAAATTCTCCTAGCTCAAGGGAGGAGGGGAATTACTGGGTCACGAAATCTTCAACTTGGAAGGAAAAATGCCAAGAAGAACAAGGAACTAATAACGCCCTTCCAGTACATGAGGTCAGGAAAAAAAAGGAAAGAAATGGAAAAGACAGGGAGGGTGGGCTTGGTTCAGCCTCTCAGGAGACTGCCTCACTTCCAAACGCCTCTTTGCACCCCTGAGTCCTTGATGTCAGACTCCCCCCCTACCGTGGGCCAGCCTGAGGGATGATCCTCTGGGAGAGTGTGGGGCAGGAGCTGCCTTCCCCCTCTTGACTGATTTATAAAGGTATCACCTTTAATCTCCACAAACTCCAAGTGAGGTAGATATTATTTCTATTTTTTTTCCCCAGGTGAGTAACTATGACTCAGAGAAGGTAATGTATTTGCTCAAGGTCACACAGCAAATGAGGAACAGAATCAGAGTCTAAAACCTGTGCTCTTGATGATGGTGTTCTACCCCTTTAGCATGGCATTCTCTGCGGATTTCCTCCTTAAAATAAAATTCTAGGTATAAAATAGAAAGGGTACCAGCCAGGAAAATGCTGAGCCCATAGTCGGAGGACCTTCTTTCTTGTCTTGTTATCCCTGCCCACCCTCCCACCACCACCCTGGTAGTTCTGATTTCACATCCTTCCTTGGTATGCAGTGAGAAATTTTCATATGGTCATGACCAGACCCTGTATTTTCTGTCTAATATTCTGTCTGTATAATTAATCACCTTTAGCTTGAGTGAATTGCACTCAGGATAGTTTTTAGGGTTTGGTTTGAAAACCTGCATCTCCTTTAGTGCTTAAAACCCTCAGATGGTGGGCAGGAGGGATCTGGCTGAGAACATTGAAGTCTCAAAGAAGGCAGAGGAGCCCCAGAGAGCTGACGGACTCACTCTGGAGTTGCCTGGGGTCTCCCCACCACTGTCGCCCTGCCTGGGCTCAGGCCCCTTTCTCACCTGGCTGTCAGCAGTCTCCTCACTGACCGTCCAGCCTCAGTCTCCCCCTGCCCCAGCCAGCTCTTTAGGCAGCAGCCTGGGCAATCATTCCAAATCCGATTCTGCACTCCCCTCAGAAGAACCCTTCAACAGCTCCTTGTTTTTCTCAGGATAAAGTCCAAGCTCTGAACCTGTGGTTCAAAGGTCTTTCATGATTTGGTCCCTCCCTACCCACTGGCCTTGGCTTCTGGCACCTCACTTGGCTAGCACCACAGTGAATATCTTGGAGCTCCCTCAGCAAGCCACAAAGCTCCCAAGAGTCTCGATACTTGCAGTATCCTCAGCCTAACCATTGTCCCCCCGTTTCTTTCCACCTCATTGTGTCTCACCTTAGACTCCACTAGTTCTGGGATCCCTTTCCTGACCTCCCCAAGAGTGGAGGACAGCCCTTCCCACTGGCTCTGGCCCCTACCCCAAAGTGCTGGGATTATAGGTGTCAGCCACCATGCCTGGCCTACACCTCTCGTTTTCTGATGGATGTGAGAATACAGTCAGCGCTCCGTATCTGCGGGTTCCCCTTCAACCAACCACAGACCAAAAATATTCAGAAAAAATACAATTAAAAAAAAATTTAAAAATATACAAATTTTAAAATATAGCATAACAGCATAGTTATTATGTAGTTTTTATGCTGAATTAGGTGTGATAAGTAATTTGGAGATGATTTAAAGTATAAGGGAGGATACACACAGGTTATATGCAAATACTGTTCCATTTTATAAGAGGAACTTGAGCAACCTCAGATTTTTGGTATCCATGTGGTATTCGAGGGGGGTCCTGGAACCAATCTCCCATGGATACCGAGGGATGGCTGTACAGTCATGAGGCACTTAAGAACAGGGATATGTTCTGAGAAATGTGTCGTTAGGTGATTTTGTTGTGCGAGCATCTGAGAGTGCACTTACATGAACCTAGATGGTGTAGCCTACTACACACCTGGGCTCTATGGTGTAGCCTATTGCTCCTAGGCTACAAGTCTGTGCTGTACATTACTGTTCTGACTACTGTAGGCGGTTGTAGTAACACCATGGTAAGTTTGTGTGTACCTAAACATAGAAAAGGTTCAGTAAAAATACAGTATTATAATCTTATGTGACCACCATCATACACACAGTCTGTCGTTGACTGAAACGTCATTATGCTGTGCACGACTGTACTTATTTAGAGGAGCTAAACTGCTCAGTGGCAAGAAAGGGCTGTGCTAATTAGAGGTCCTAGTGGGAGGGAGCAGGCGAGGGAGACTGGAGCCTGCCCTGTCTAACAGAGGCTGAGCCCTGAAATGCGGTACATGGTAAAGAACCCCCACCATGCCCTGGCGAGAAGGGACTCCAGAACCCCCATGTGCCCAACGAGGGTTTATGAACTTGTGTGCCGTGAAGTGTGTGATGAAAGACTACACATCCCTTTAAAATCTTTAGTAACGTCTACTTTGCTCAATAAAGCTTTTCATACAAATGGGTTCTTTCTGGGCAGCTCAGCAAGGTGGAATTCCACACAGGCATTTGCATCACACTTACACATCCAGAAAATGTTTTGAAAGACACATATTGTTTAAAATGCCCATGTGCAGAGATGGGTAGCCATGGGACGAGGTATTTGCGTGTCAGTCTTTTTCTCATTGAGATGCTATTGGCTACTACTGAAATGATCCTGGATGGTGGATCCCTTCAGCATTTCAGCCATCATTCAGAAATCTGCCCTGAGCACTTACCATGTTGCAAGCTCTTGCTCTCCCAGAGAAGGAGGGGCCAACCAGCCAGAGCCCGTCTCTGGATGCCGTGCGGACTGGCACGGAGCCTCTACCACTCCCAGAATGGGAAAACCCGCCCAAACAGTGCTGCACGTAGGCACCCCTGCATCGGTTTTCATAGACTCTGATTCCCTAATGATGGCCTAGAGAGGGCTTACCCCTGGGACAGACGGAGACCATTCTGAATTGTTCTGAATGTGTTTATATTTAAATACGTCCCAGATAATAAAATAGAAAGAATGCTCCACCTGATCTGAGAGCAGGAGCGAAGGCGTCGGGAAGGGCTGCCGGGCACAGCGCGTTTCAGGCAGGGCCTCTGCGGGGCTGCTTCATCTCCGTCTCTTTCTTCCTGGCCGCCCGGGGCTGCACTTTCACTCGGACTCTGCGCCCCGCGCTGGGAGCTCTCCTCACAGGGCTTGCTTGAGCGATGCTTCTCTTGAGGTGGAAGTTAACCTGGGAGGGAAAAAGCAGAAGCTAGGAGACCAGTGTGGCCCCTCTTTCGCCACAGTTCCGGGTTCCGAGGGCAGGAAACTGGGGAGAATTATGACAGCTATGACCCAGAGCGGTGCCAGTGGTGTCATACAGACTGGCTAATATTCCCCCCAAATTGGTACGCGATCGCGGGGGATACACAGGGTGTGGCTTCATGAACTTAATCTACATGAATTTTATATGCATCAGAAAAAAGTTACATCTACACATCAAGTCATGATTTCACCAATGTTACTGCTTAGGGCAAGAGCTGTGATTGACGCTGCTGTAATGACACCCTTTATGCTGCCGGGTGACTCCCAGGTGCCATGCTCAGGCATGTCAATGGGTGTCTCAGCCCTTCAGAACCAAAGCTCCTGCCATAATTGTTTGGCAATATAGATAGTAGAGATGATAGAGTTAGTATGGATTCTCAAACTCTAAATGTCCACATGCATTAATGTTTCCTCCTTCTCCCTCTCTCTCCCTCTCTGTCTCTCTCTTTCTCTCTCTCTGACTGGCCTCTCCCTAGTGAATCCTTTCAGCTCTGCATTGCAACTTCTTCCCTTCTGGCCGTGGCATGCAGATGGAAGGATGCTTGTGACTGACAAGCACAGGATATTCTGGGCATGGAGGAGCTGCTGAACCATGCTGGCAGCGAAAGGAGAGGGAGCAGCAGTGTCCTAACCTCACCCCCCTGGGGCAGCCCTGGCTTTCCTCGCCCTTGGAGCAGCCTGAGCTGCTGAAGCCAGCTGGGACTTAGAAATCAGGCCGCTGCCTGAGAAGCCTCTCTGTGGGGTTGTTTCCTGCCCCTTCCGCAAAAAAATCAGCAGCAAGTTTTTCTGCTAGTTCCCCAAAGCAGGGAGGGGAGAATCAGAGACAACTGCACTGTGTCGTTTACTATTTCCTATTTAGTAATGCAGGAATCTAGGAAAGGAAAAAAGACAGAGAGAGAGAAGAGAGACAACAAACTGAGGCAAGGACAGAGGAAAATGAAAGGAGCAGCAGCGTCTAGAAGGCCACGGGAAAAGCAAAGAGAACACTGGGCCCTGGGAGATACTGTCAAGCATCTTAACTGTAACATGAAAACCCTACAGTAAACAATCCTTTTTCTTTTTCCTTCGCCAGCCAGTTGGATATCTGCTTTAGAATGGGAAGGACATAGACTCCTCTGTGATCCATAAACAGATTCTTAGTTGTTACTGTATCTGGAAACTGTATCCAAATAACAGATATTTCCCCTCTGAGTTATATTTGACATAATGATGGGTTATGTTAATTTATTTAAAGCATATGTGAAAAAGGAGGTAAAATTCTTTGAAACAGAGTGTATTTGTTACTCAGGAGGATGTGCAGTTGATTGAATTTGGCATGAACTAGACTTGCTTGCAATGCAAGACTTTGTATACAGCTGCCTACCAGTCATTTGATTTTAGGATATAACAAGCAAAAAGGGGAACAGGATACCTCGTTTGGGAAATTGGGATCAGCTAACAGGCTACAATGGAAGATTTACTTTTTGCTTTCTGCATCTGCAAGTAGAAGTAATTTATAATATTCAGGAGTTGGGAGTAGAGGGACTGGGGGAAGGAGAGTGGGAACCATCTAGAAATTTCAGAGGAATTTTCAAAGGACTTAAAAAAATAACTCTTTATCCTGATCCTTGTGTTAAAATAAGGAATTATGAACATGGGTTGTGAGCTTAGCATGAGGCCTCGTAACAGGCTGGCTAAGGAGGCAGCCCGAGAGCCTGACGCAGGTTCTAATCCTGGCTGCCACCACTCACTGAGTGACATTGTGCAAGTTTCTCATCTTCTCTAAATTTCAGTTTCTGCAGCCACAAATGGGGATACTTAACATCTACCTTACAGGGTTGTTGTGAAGGTTAAATGATATAGTTCTGGAAAGCTCTCATATAGTGTCTGATACATAGTAATTATTTACTAAGTAGTACTTATTACCATATTTAAAAAGACAAGCCACATGACTTGATTGCATTGTACATTAGCTTTAAGGATTGTGTAGAGAAGGAACTAGACAGAGTGGAGAGGCCCTAGGAAAGAGCTGACTTGTGGGAAACAACGTCTGCAGATGCTCATTAAATAGACTGCCTCATTATTTTGTTCTCCTTTGGGAAATCTGAGGATTAATGTCGACAGTCTCTGAGCCCCTTTACCTCTGAGATCCCAACCTATTATGACCCAAACTGGAAAGGTCCAGGCTGTAAATTAAAGTTCTTTGCTTCTCATCCCATCTTTAAAAGAAAACCATGGAGAGTTGAATATTAGAGAGCAGCTGTCTCTGCGGTAATGAGTGGACAGCAAGGCTGTATGGGTGCGCTGGGCGCCAGAAGAGGTGGCAAAGCGCCCCCTGGTGGCAGCCCTTGCTGATGGCACAGAGAGTGCAAGGCGTGGGAGCTGAGCCCGTGTATCTGGGCAAGGTCTCTGGAATTTATAAACTAACATTTGTTGAACACTTTCTATGTGGCAGTCAGTGTACTAAATGCTTCATGTACACTTATCATTTCAACCTCTTGTGAAGGAGGCACAATTATCACCAGTTTACAGAGGAAGAGAGCAAGGATGAGAGAGATTAGGTAATTTGTCCAAGGTCTGTGGGCAAATGAGCTGGATTTAGAACCAGATGGTGCTTCAAATCACTATGCTATGTTAAACAGGAGAAAGAGGAAAAGGCAAAAGGCAGTGGGGAAGGATATAATAGGAGAGTGACAGAAGAAAAATTAGGATATGAGAGCAATGATTTTTTTTAAAAAATATAGTCGAAGGGGAAGCTGGGCAAAGAGTAGAAGTACACAATCAGTTTAGGGCATCGCATAAGTGACCGTTACAGTGCTCTGTAATGCTCAGCCCCACTCACCAGTTTTGGTTCCCCAGGACCCACGGTCACAGTCGCTGTCTCTGGGTCAAACCCACGTGCTGTGGCAGTGACAGTGTAGGTACCTGGAAGCAGCAGCCGGAAGTAATCACCGTGGGCACCTAAAAGTTACAGGGATTTTTAAACTCAGCTTTATGATTTAAAACTTGCCCCAAATGGAAACTTAATTTTAAAAATGATCTAGGGATTTTAGCTGACCACAACCTTGGTCAATTAATTGGTTAATTAACCTTGGTTAATTTTCTTAACTGGAGGCACATACCCAGGAATGGGTAGCTAGTGTTGTATCAAAAAGGCCCCACTCTAGATGCAGCTATGAGGGGTTCAGCAATCTTTATCTCTATGCTTTGCTAAAGAACATAACGAATGTTAGCAATGGGTTTTTTCACTGGTGAAATGAGTAGTTTGTTAATTTAGCATAATGGGCTGTGGAAGTGGGCATTTATTGGTGAAATTAGTGGTATTCAATATACGTTGCTTGGCTAGGATGTTTTGGAGACATTCACCCTTGCTTGAACGGGGTACAATCTAGCAAGCCCAGAAGCCTGTGCTCTTTAAGGATGGTGCCTAAGGCTCGATCCCTAAACAGTCCTGGGTCCAGCCGTTGGACTGGAGGATTCTGTCTGATGCCTGTGAGGTTACAGAACTCTGCCTTTAGAACGTTGCCTTTGCCTTGAATGAATCTTTCACGTAAGATGCATTCAGATCACTTTAAAGAATACAAAGCTGAGAGTTCAACCAGCTTAAACAGATTGTATGAACTGTAAGATGCCTGCTTGACAATAAATGCTTATGTAGTAAAATTTGGTTGAGCCTTGCTGGTATTGAGGTTGGGGGGAGTTAGGCAAATCTCACCTACCTCTAACCATTGGTAGCTACTGTTATACATTAAAAACAAAACAAAGAAAAACCCCTAGGAGTTGTGCATGATTAAAATGGGCTGGGTCAGTTTGCAACACCATTCTGCCATGAAATAATTCTGTACCCTTCTAGGCAGTTCCAGGTAGCTCCAAGAAGATCTGCCTCCACCATCAATCTTGCATTGCAGTAAGCTGATATTAATAGAAAGAATCTTGCTAACTTTTCTCCAGTGGGGGTGTAGCAAAATGCCTGAGTCAGGGACAAGGCTAAACATCAATTTTACAGTCCTCTTTCTACCCCAGTTCACAGCAATATGTGAACTATTAATAGCCTCAAGCCAAGAAAATACCCTGAACAAAGTCGTATGTGGCAATGACTCCTTAAGGCTGATGAGAAGCTACATTTACATTGGTTTTTCCTGGTTCTTGCCTCTCAGGACTGCTTGCTTCAGAAGCAAAAGATTTTCCATTTAAACAACTTGGTTGTTTGATCTAGCCTCCTAATTTACTCTCCCCATTCCTATTACCCTTCTTTCCTCCAATCCCCCACCCCCAGTGTCCTGATGTCCTGCTAGTCTTGTTGGCCTAAAAATCGGCCCCCTGATTATGCTGAAGAAGGGGGGAGTGAAAGATTCCTTCCCATCCCTAAGCAGCAGCCACCTACCCGAAGTGACATCATGGTTAATCCCACTGACAGAAATGACAGCCCCTGCGAGATTATTATAGTTCTCGTCAAGTACCATTCCCTTGATGCCATGGTGAACCTGTAGGAAAAAGTTTATAGCATACAGTTACAATCACAGCACATTCGTACACTGGTTTTGAGTCTCAGAGCCCTCTCTCATACGATTTTGCATTTGGTCTTCACAAGATCGTGGATTGGCAGCTTAACTGGTCTCTTTGCCCCTCCTCCCACTCCAATAATCTCTTCTCAGTAGAGCAGCCAGAGTGATCCCGCTGCCGTCTGAGTCAAATCATGGCACCACTGTACTCAACACCCAACTCGCTCAGAGCAAAAGCTAAAGTTCTTGTGATGATCTGTTGTAAGGCTACCTATTGGCTCTCCCATCTCCTCTCCTACTACTCTCTTTCTCCCTTATTTCTGAGATTGTTCCCTCCATACTGGCGTCTTGGCTTTGTGGTTTGTTTTTAACTAAAATATACATAACATAAAATTTAACATTTTAATCCTTTTAAGCGTACGGTGCAGTGTGATTAAATACATTTGTAATGTGCAACCATCACCACCATCCACCTCCATCTTTTCATCTTAAAAACCTGAAACTCTGTACCCACTAAATAATAACTCTCCATTTCCCCCTTTCCTCAGCCCCTGGCAACCACCATTCTACTTTCTGTCTCTATGAATTTGACTATTCTAGTAACCTCATGTAATCATACAGTATTTGTCTTTTTGCAAGTGGCTTATTTCACTTAGCACATGTCCTCAAAGTTTACACATCTTGTAGCATGTGTCAGAATTTCCTTCTTTGTTAAGGCTGATAATATTCCCTTGTGTGTTTATACCACATTTGTTTATACATTCATCTGCCAATGGACACTGGTTGCTTCCACTTTTTGGCTATTGTAAATAATGCTGCTATGAGCATGGCTATGCAAATATCTCTTTGAGACCCTGCTTTCGGTTCTCTTGGATATATACCCAAAAGCAGCATTGCTAGATCCTATGGTAATTCTATTTTTAACATTTTGAGAAACTGCCATACAGTTTTCCATAGCAGCTGCACCATTTTACTTTCCTACCGACAGTGCACAAGGGTTCCATTTTCTCCATCCTCACAAACACTTGCTAATTTCTGGGGATTTTTGATAGCAGCCATCCTGATGGATGTGAGGTGGTATCTCATTGTGGTTTTGATTTGCATTTCCCTAATGATTAGTGATGCTGAGCATCTTTTCATGTGCTTCTTGTTGGCTTTATATTTGCTGTGTGTCTCTTTCAGGGAATGCTTTCCCCCCAGATATCTGCATAGTTCTCTCCCTCACCTCCTTGAAATCTTTGTTTAAATGTCACCTTCTCCAAGTTTCTTCATAGCTTTTCTCCTTTAACATGTTATAAATTGTACTTTATTATTTTGTGTATTGTCTGACTCTCCTCACTCGAATGAAAGTTCCATATGGACAGGGATATTTGTTTGTTTGCTCATAACTCACAGCATGTAGGACAGTTTCTGGCAGATAGCTGTGCTCAATAATATTGAATGACTAAATCTCATTGGTAGAAGAAGCCCAGATCTATTGCACTGAGTCAGAGCAAAAGTCAGACCTGAGCCACAGAAAACACTTTCCCTGCCATTGGGAAACACTTCTCTTTTTGTAACCAACAAAGTTAAAAAAAATACTATTTTACCTGTTCCAAGAATTGGATTAGGGCTTCCCTGTTACCCAGCCACTCCCGCTGTAATTCCTCTTGGCGGGGAAACTTGTTGCAACTCAGTTCCAACGTGATCTCAAAGCAGTTGGTATGGAGATAATTGAAGTCTTGCATTCCTAGGAGAAAGGGGGCAGTGGCAGACTGTATCACCAGGCTCTTGCCCAACCCCCGTCTCATCTCTCTTTAATCACAAGTTCTCCACCCCCCATCACCTTCTCTTCTACCACTTGACCTCATTTCATTCTCTCCTCCATGAAACCTTGCCCCAAGTTCCCAGTTCACATGCCTTTCTCTCTTTCCAGTTTTCTCTCTTCATAAATGCCCATTTTGCCATCTCCATCTTCTGTGTTTTTTCCATTTCATGATTTAATTTCATTTCTTGTCCCTTTTATCATTTCCAAAGTCTGCTTATCAGCTGTGCCTTAATAGAAGACTATGCACATGTACTGCTTTCAGGAGAAAAGATTTTCTCTTTGAACTACAATGCTCTTCAGACCATTGTAGAGGTTAGAGGAGATGAATATTTTGCTTTCATATCCCTCCTCCTACCTGAGAACACAACATTAATCTGAAAATAGTTGTCCCAGAAAAATAAATTCTTGAAAAAGCAGAAGGCAGCCATATTTTATTTTTCCTCCACCAAATCTTGCCTGTTCTGATCTTCTATATCATTCAATTATTCAGTTGAATCAATTACTTTTTTTTTTTTTGACACAGTCTCACTCTGTTGCCCAGGCTAGAGTGCAGAGGTATCATCACAGCTCACTGCAACCTCAAACTCCTGGGCTAAGCTATCCTCCCACCTCAGCCTCCTGAGTAGCTGGGACTACAGGAGTGTGCCACCATGCCTGGCTAACTTTTTCTATTTTTTGTAGAGATGGGGTCTTGTTCTTGCTCAGGCTGGTCTCAAACTCCTGGCCTCAAACAATCCTTGAGCCTCAGCCTCTCAGAGTGCTAGGATTATAGGCATGAGCCATCACACCCAGCCTGAATCAATTACTTTCTAATATGTTTCTGATTATTAAGATCATGTTTACATCATAAATTCATTTGGGTTAAAAATTATCCATTTAAAGCTGTCTATACTACCCAAGGTGATACACAGATTCAATGCAATTGCTATCAAAATCCCAATGAGGCCAGGTTTGGTGGCTCACGCCTATAATCCCAGCAATTTGGGAGACTGAGGTGCAAAAATCACTTGAGGCCAAGAGTTTGAGACCAGCCTAGGCAACATAGTGAGACCCTTTCTCTACAAAAAAATTTAAAAATTAGCTGGGCATAGTGACATGCATCTGCAGTCCCAGCTACTTGGGAGACTGAAGCAGGAGGATCACTTGAGCCCATCGAGGTTACAGTGAGCTATGATTGGGCCACTGTACTCCAGCCTGGGTGACACTGATTCTGTCTCTTAAAAAAAAAAAATCCAATGACTTTTTGTGGAAATAGAAAACCCATTCTAAAACTCATGTGGAATTTCAAGGGACCCCCAAATAGCCAAAACAGTCTTGAAAAAGAACAAAGCTAGAGGACTCACACTTCCTGGTTTCAAAACTGACTACAAAAGTACAGTAATGAAAACACTGTGGTATGGAATAAAGACAGACATATGGATCAGTGGAACATAAAAGAGCACAGAAACCCTTGCATATATGGTCAAATGACTTTTGACCAAGGTGCCAAGATCAATCAATGGGGAAAAGACAGTGTTTTCAACAAATAGTGCTGGAAAAACTGGATATCCAAATGGGAATATAATGAAACTGGACCCTTATCTAACACATTATACAAAAACTAACTCAAGATGGATCAGAGACCTAAAGATCCAAAACTATAAAACTTTTAGAAGAAAACATAGGGCAAAAGCTCATGGCATTGGATTTGGCAGTTATTTCTTGAATATGATAGCAAAAGCACAGACAACAAGAGAAAAAATAGCAGATTGGACTTGGTGTAAATTGAAAAATTTTGTGCAACAAGAGGCCACATCAACGCAGTGGCTCACACCTGTAATCCTAACACTCTGGGAAGCCAAGGCGGGAGGATTGCTTGAGTTCAGGAGTTCGAGACCACCCTGAGCAAGAGCAAGATCCCTGTCTCTGCTAAAAATAGAAAAATTAGCAGGGCGTCATGGAGTGTGCCTGTAGTCCCAGCTACTTTGGAGGCTGAGGCAGGAGAATCTCTTGAGCCCAGGAGTTGGAGGTTGCAGTAAGCTATGATGGTGCCACTGCACTCTACCCAGTGAGACTCTGTCTCAAAAAAAAGGAAGAGCCACACCAACAGAGTAAAAAGGCAACCTACAGAATGGGAGAAAATAGTTGTGAATCATATGTCTGATAAGGGGTTAATATCTAGAATATAGACAGAGAACTCCTAAAACTCCACAACAACAATGAAAAAAACAACTTTATTTAAAAAATGGGCAAAGGACTTAAATAGACATTTCTCCAAAGAAGATATACAAATGACCAAGAAGCACATGAAAAGATGCTCAGCATCACTAATCATTAGGGAAATGCAAATCAATCTCAAAACAATGCGATACCACCTCACATCCATCAGGATGGCTGCTATCAAAAATCCCCAGAAATTAGCAAGTGTTTGTGAGGATGGAGAAAATGGAACCCTTGTGCACTGTCGGTAGGAATGTAAAATGGTGCAGCTGCTATGGAAAACTGTATGGCAGTTTCTCAAAATGTTAAAAATAGAATTACCATAGGATCTAGCAATATCACTTTTGAGTATTTATCCAAAAGAACCAAAAGCAGAGTCTCAAAGAGATATTTGCATAGCCATGCTCATAGCAGCATTATTTACAATAGCCAAAAAGTGGAAGCAACCAGTGTCCATTGGCAGATGAATGCATAAACATATGTGGTATAAACACACAGGGAATATTATCAGCCTTAACAAAGAAGGAAATTCCGACACATGCTACAACATGAATAAACCTTGAAGACCTTATCCTAAATGAAATAAGCCATTCACAAAAAGATGAATACTGTATGATTCCACTTATATGAGATACTTACAGTAGTCAAAATCATAAAAACAGAAGATAGAATGGTGGTTGCCGGGGGTGGGGGAAGAAAAGAATGGAGAGTTTTATTTAGTGGGTATAGAGTTTCAGGTTTTCAAGATGCAAAGAGTTATGGAGACAGATGGCAGTGATGGTTGTACAACATTACAAACGTATGAATAACACTGAACCACACCACTTAAAATGGTTAAGATGGTGATCTTGTATGTGTATTTTTACCATAATAAAAATTGAAAAAAAATTATCCATTTCATCAACTTTCATTTGTCTTTAAGCTGATGAGTGCAAGCAGCTGATACAGAAAGAACAGGGAAAGTTGGAGAACAGTAACTATAACCTGTTATATTGGTTCTCTCCCTGCATTAGAATCATCTGGAAGGCTGAGCCTTCCGTTAAAATACAGATTTCTGGGTCTTATCCCCAGTCGGTATTGGGTGGGGCCCCCAAATGTGCATTTCTAGTAAGTTCCCAGGTGACGCTGATGATGCTGGTCAAGAGACCACATTGTTGGAACAATCATTTTGCTTGGTTCAATGGCCTAGGGATTGTACCAGCTTAATTTAGGGCAATGATTCTCGGGAGAGGCATGGGCCAGGCTGCCTCAGAGGATGGGAGGAAGAGGGAGGACAGAGGAAAAAAAGAAGAATTATAATTTGAAAAAGTATATTTGATATTTTTAATTTGGCAGACAAAAAAATCTATTGCTTTCCTAATATCATACAAACTAGAAAAGGGAAAGTTCAACAAAATCTTTCCTTGTGTTCAAATGAGTTTTTGGCCACAACAAATCTACCTTCCTAGGACCTGGTGACTCCTTAACCTCTCCACTCACCACAGGCCAGCCACCGACTCAGCTCTCACCAATCTGCTACCTGGGCTGTGGCCAGGTCAGATTTGAGAGGATGGGGAAATACAGATGCTATAAGGCGATTCCTAAAAGAGCCAGGCTTCCTGCTTCAGCCTCTTCTCTGGCCTTAGGTTCCCTGTCCATTGAAGGTTCGTAAACAAATGTCCTGCCTTGACCCTTGGTCATGGTGAAGGCCCAGGGACTAGAGGGAGAAGCCTCTTGCTGGAGGTTTCTCCTCTTTGAGGCTACGTTATTAATGCCACAAGTCACAACATCCATGCCAAACTCTTGCTTATGGGGGATGGGCAGTCAGGCTACAGACAACACGTCTCAGGGGAGCTGGTTGTGCCCAGCCCAGCCTCTCTGCTCCTCTGTCGCTATGTGAGGCATACCTCTCTATGTGCTACTTTTAAAAAACCTAACATTTATAGCCAAGCATTTCTAAATACTGGATGTGTAGTATTTTATGTAATACTTCCATCAAAATTATGAGGCAAGTATTGTTATTCTTTTTTTCCCTTTTTTTGCAGTGACTTGGAAAGGTATTATTATTCTGTATAGACAAAGAAACCAAAGCACAGAGAGGTTAAGTAATTACCCCGAAGCCACGTGACTGGCAAGTGGGCAAGCCAGATTTCAACCCAATTTACTCTCAGAGCTCACACTCTGAACTGTTTTCCTCCTATGCCGTGATCTATTGTGTGAACCACCAGTTTTACAGGACCACAAGGTGTCTCTACCTTAGTTTTAAAGAATCACAAGAGGACACTAAATGCCAACCTGAGATCTCTACTTCAGTGCAAAGTTCTATAGTATTCCACCATTTCTCTGAGAAAATTGGGGATTTAGGAAAAGTGAGCACTACTCTATTTCAGCTTGAGCAGTCCCAGGACTGTCCTTACCCTTGCTGAGAGAATACCAGGAAGCCCCGTTGGTGATGCCGTCTGGGAAATAATCCCCACAGTTCCAGCCCTGGTGCATCCATCCGTGTGCATAGGAGTAGACCTTGGCCAGCTAGAGGAAGAGCAGGCAGAAAATGACCTCGAGTCTTTCCAACTCCCAGGGCAAAGCTCCCATTCAGAACTCAGGTAAAGTCAAGAATCCCTGCCAGGTACAAACAGCTGGTTATTTGCGTTAGTAAAAGAAAATATGACCAGGGATAGAGAGACGATGTGTGTGCGTGTATGTGTGTAACAGTGTGTGTGTGGGGGGGGTAGTGTTGGAGTCAGGAGATCTGTACTCTGATTTTTTCACTATCTTGAGGCTAAGTTTTTTCCTGTGCAATGTGAGGGGTGGCAGTAGATGATATAAAAGGTCCTTCTAGTTGCACCATTTTCTAGCCAAATTTTGTAAAACAAATCAAGGAGCAAGTAAGGCAGACTTCTCCAGCAAAAGTACTGTGTGTTGGGGGGTGTGAGGTATATGCTAGAGGGCTCCCTATAATTCTCCTTCATTACTATTTTGTAACAGTGAACAAAATGAGATTAATGGAGAACAAAATATAATATACCTGCTTTGCAAAGTAACAACTACTGTTAGTCTCTATGTAGTTCATTAATTGATGAATCAGTAATAATCATTTATATTATATCAATATATTATTAATATATCACTATATGTTAATGTATTAATATATAATGAAATAACATATTTATAATTTAGCTTATATATTTTATTATATAATAATTATAAATTTACTATATCACAAAAGACATGGTATCTATTTTTATATCAATATAAAATTAATGATAATATATTAATTTTATTCTATTGTTTTGAACTATCATTTCAACCTTTTTTATATGCCTAGCCTATTTGTCATTAATATGAACATATTATCATAAAATTATAAATTAGACCCCCCCAAAATTCACATTTAATGCCATTAGTCTTTTGGTATATTTCTTTTTTTTTTATTGGATGGAAGCAGCTTATGGTTTTGATATATTTCTTGCTTGTCATTAGCTTAAGTATTTTCTACACTGTGGTAATTATACTATAAAGCTTTCCTTTTTATTTATTTTTAATGAATTTGTGGCTTATCACTCAAAACAAAATGTAATTCACTAGCCTGTAAGCTCCTCGCAGCAGTGCTTTCAATTTCTGTGGACTTGTCCTCACGGGGTCCCGTGCTACTGACCTGAAGCTCATCTCCTGAGCCCCAGGGTCCCCTGGCAGGACAAGCTGCCAGTCTGCCTACCTTCTGGAAAAGCTTGTCGTCGGGCGTAGGGGAGTTGGCAGTGCTGCGGAAGCCGCGGACCCGATGCTCAAGGGACTTGTCGTATGGGTAGTTGGCCACCACCGCCCCTCCGTGGAGATTGGCTGAAAGGACAAAGTTGAAGGAGCGCATCCACTGGATCACCGCCTGCGTCTCCGGCTCCACCTGCGAGGAGAGGAGAGGCTGGTGGTGAAGGTGCAGCTGGAGGTGCCAAATGGCCGTTGGAATGAGTCTTTGAGGAAGTGGCCTGCGGAGACAGCATGTCTGACTAAAACGGAGTCCTACCTGATATGAGGAGTGTAGGTGGGGAAATTTTGACCTTTGAAATGATAGTTTCAACAGTTGAGTGTATAGAATCTTTTATTACTTCCTTATATGGAATCCCAGTATACAAAATGGGTCAAAAGAGAGCATTTAGGGCAGTGAAACTCTTCTTACGACAGTGGATACATATCGTCACATTTGTCCAAACCCATAGAACGTGTAACACCAATGCAAACTGTGGACTTTGAGTGTTGATGATGAGCCCAGGTAGGTTCATTGACGGTAACAAATGCACCACTCTGGTGCGGGACGTTGGTGGTGGGGGCGGGCGAAGGAGGGCAGGGAATATATGCGAGCTCTCTGTACTTTTTGTGCAGTTTTGCTGTGAACCTAAAACTACTCTAAAAAAAATAAAGTCTATTAAGACAGAGTGAGAAAGAGAAGTTCTGTACGGAGAGGGGTGCCATGATTGGAGAGCTCAGAGCCCCAGTTTGGCCTCTCTCTGGTCCCTAGGAAAGGATTTCCCAATTTGCTCACTGCTCCAATGCCTTGTAAGCATCTCTGCAGAAATTCAGGGCTGCAGTAAATAAATCTGGAAAATGCTGGTTTACAGAAATGGTTTTCAACCTCCCTTTTCCCCAACACATCTGCTGCAGTGTTACATGTGGAGCACACTCCTGTGGATTTGCAGTGCAAGTAAATAATTTAAGGTCTCATGGTTGGGGGATGGGGGAAAAGATTAAAAAAAGGTAAATAATTTACAGACTTCAGTGTTTTTTCTCCTCTCAGGATGGACATGCTTAGAGATTATGCAGTGTTAACGTGTCAATGGCTCCTCCTGGACCGAGGGTCAGCTCTGAAGGCCTCTTCTTTTCCATCCCAGGGAGACTGGATGACTAGGGTTGAGTCTCACTCAATCAGATGGATGTAATACCAAGGGCACCAGTCCTAGTCTGTGACCAGGGCTCAGATGCTTTGAAGCAGCCCTTTCTCCATGTCCTAAGCCTCTGTCTATCAGAACAGCGGCAGCTTCTCACTGCTCCTCTTTCTCAAGGCTGTTCCATCAAGGGCAAGAGAAACTTCTCGTTGTCTCTTTTCTTGTACGATTTAGAGATAGAATTGAATGGGAGCCTAATTATTATTGACTCAATTACCTTATTGTACTTACAGAAATAAGTTTAATAAATCAGAACATTCTTGGGGCTGGATATGCTGATTAGTACCAAGTTATTTTTGATTTATTATTTACTTGAGCCAAGAGGATAGTTGCTATCAGAAATCTAACATTCAGCATGACTTTTTCATCATTTTCAAGGGAAAAACCAAAATATTTTGTCTAGGAAACTCCCAATTAAAAGGCTTACACTGCTTTACATTTTTGTCCCCAGTCTCTAAGTTTAGATATTCACAATTAGAACGTTTAGAATCATCCCACACAGCGTAGAAAGTGTAGAAACCAGGGTGGCAATGACGCTCCGAGGATGACAGCAGCGTGCCCAGAAGCAGATCCACTAGCAGGATGAAACCATTCCTAAAGCCCTAGGGTGGCTTTAAGGGCCTCCGGGAGAGTGAGGCTGGGGTCCTGTGAGAGAGTAAGGGAACCAAGGGAGGGTACGGCAAAGTAGTCGGGGTCATATAGGAAGGGAAGAGGAAAAACTGTATGGGTTAGACTCCCCAAACTTCTTGCTGCAGTCAAATGCCCTACCCTGAGCTACACCCCCTGGCTGAACCTCCTGCTATAGCTGACTGTTGATGAGGACACAGTTCATCACATGTAAGAGACACTTCGCTATAGAATGCTAGAGTTCTCTGTCCACAGCCTACCACAGTAGAAAGAAATGCTGCAATGAGAATCAGAAGGCCTGAGTTTTTATCCTGATTCCATCAATTACTAGCTATGTGAACTTAAATTATTTTATCTTTAAGTGCAATAGCTATAAAACAGACATGGATAACGTGCTTGATGCCTTCATGCATTCACCACACAGTATTATGATGATCAACTGAAATTGGCTATGAAAGAATTTTGTTGGGCTGGCATGGTGGCTCACGCCTGTAATTCCAGCACTTTGGCTGAGGTGGGAGGATTGCTTGAGGCCAGGAGTTCGAGACCAGCCTGGGCAACACAGTTAGACCTCGTCTCCAAAAAAAGTTTAAAAATTAGTTGGGCATGGTGGCATGAATCTGTAGTCCTAGCTACTCAGGAGGCTAAAGTTGTAGGGATTGCTTGGGCCCAGGAGTTCCAGGTTGCAGTGAGCTATGATCGTGCCACTGCACTCCAGCTGGGTGACAGAGTGAGACCTTGTCTCTAAAAAAATAAATTGTTAAGTACCATGCAACTGTATGATACTGCTTTCACCTCCTTTGCCACCATCACCACTAATAACAAACCTTTAGTGAGCATGTGCCCCATGGAGGGCTGTGCCCTGGGGGAAGAAATAAATACAAAGACGCTTAAGATACAGTTACCATTGCTCTAGACAGATTAACATGGAGTAGAGTTGATGCTTAATTCTTGCTTGTTTAGATGATGTGAGGATTGCTTAGCAATCTTCCTGCAAGAAATTCCAGATGCTGATTTACCTGTTTCTGTTTGTGAATTTTGTCTCCTACCTGACTCTTCCAGTTGTCTGGAAGGGGCAAGTGGTGGTTGGGGCCGCCGTACTTCTCATTGTAGTAGATGTAGGTATTGAGGTCAGGGAAGTTTCGGTTCAGGTCCACTCCATTTGCATTGTTCCTGCCAACCAGATACCCAGACGCATTTGGGCCCTAGAGGGGAAATGAAGAGATGAAAGATGAAGGTTTCAGACTAAATTCTATATTTGAAGAGGATTATATAGTTCTTTTTAGATATTAGCTTAATCTATCAAATGATTTAGCATTTTCTTATTTAACTTATCCAAAGTCCCAGTGGTGCAGTTCAAGTTTCACACCACGTGCTGGAGGTGGAGATCCCCAGAGAAGCCCTAACAAGAGTGGGGTGTTTCAGGTTAATGGGGCCCCCAATTTTTTTATGAACAGCTTTGCTGAGATATAATTTATATACCATAAAATTCACTCATTTTAAGTGTATACTTTAAAGAATTTTAGTGTGCTTACAGAGTTGTACAACCATCATCACAATCTAATTTTAGAACATTTTTATCACCCTAAATAGAAACCTCATTCCCATTTACAGTCGCTCCTCCTTTGCACCCCAGCCCCAGGCAGTCATTTCTGTCTCCATTGCTTTGCCTTTTCTGGACATGTCATGTAAGTGGGACCATATATTATGTATTCTTTTGTGGTTTTTCTTTTCAGTGGGCATAATGTTTTCGAGGTTCATCCACGTCGTAGCATGTATCAGTACTTTATTCCTTTTGATTGCTGAAGAGTTCCATTACATGGATTTACCACCTTTTGTTTATCCATTTACCAGTTGATGGACTGTATTAGTTTCCTAGGGCTGCCATAACATTTACCACAAACTACGTGGCTTATAACAACAGAAATTTATTCTCGCACAGTTCTGGAGGCTAGAAGTCTGAAATCAAGGCGTCAGCAGGGCCACGCTCTCTGAAGTCTCCCTCTTTGTCTCTTTCAGCTTCTGGTGGCTGGAGGCAATCTTTGGTGTTCCTCGGCTTGTAGATGCATCACTCTAATTTCTGCTTCCATTTTCACACGGGCTTCTCCCCAGTACATGCCTCTCCTGTTACAAATTTCTTTCTTTTTATAAGACACCAGTCATATTTATAACTAATCCAGTATGACATCATCTTAACTTAATCACATCTGCAAAAACCCTCAGTTGGCCCTCTGTACCCATACATTCCACATCCATGGATTCAACTAACTGCAGAGGAAAAAATGTAGTTAGGCTTATGATGGTTGCATCTGTATTGAACATATATACTTTTTCTTGTCATTCTTCCCCTAAACAATACAGCATAACAAGTATTTAAACAGTGTTTACATTGTATTAGGTACATTAAGTAATCTAGAGATGATTTAAAGTATAGGGGAAGATGTGTATAGGTTACATGCAAATACCACACCATTTTATATAAAAGACTTGAGCATCCACAGATGTTGGTATCAATGGGGGGTCCTGGAACCAATCCCCCAAGCATACCGAGGGATGACTGCATATTTCCAAATAAGGTCACATGCACAGGTTTCAGGTGAATATGAATCTGGGGGAGGATACTATTCAACCCACTGTTCAATGTGGACATTTGGGTTGTTTCCACTTTTTGGCTGTTGTGAAGAATGTTGCTCTAAACATTCACATACAAGTCTTTGTGTGGACATATGTTTCATTTCCCTTGGGTAGACCCTTGTACGTAGGGCTGCTGGGTCATAAGTTATGTGTATGTTTAACTTTTTTAGAAACTGCTAAACTGTTTTCCAAAGTGGTTGCACCATGGAAACCCGCCCCTCCCATTTTTTAAAAAATTTAGGATCCTTACTTATCTTTCTTCTGAGCAGTATCAACTTTCTGGATCCCTTAATTTCTCTGCTCATACTTCAATTTTTATCATTTATTTGCTCATGTATTCATTCACTCATTCGGTCATCCATTTAGTCAACCAGCATTTACTTAAGTCCTTCTCTATTCAAAGCTCTCTGACAGACACTGTGGAAAGAGATAAATGAGACATTATTCTAGCCTTCTAGGAATTCATAGCATACATGGGGTGATAGATATATACATGAAAATTACATATATAAAGTGATAGAGATATGTTAAGAAGCTCATGCAAAATCGAAATTCCATTTAATGTTTTGTGTGGCATTGGAGAAGGGAAACAGTGTCCACTGGAGCCGTGAGTGGGTAGAGTCCAAATTGTTGGCTTTTCCTAGAAGTGAACGAATTAATGCTGGGAAGCTAAAACTCACAAATGTACTACTGCTCTCATATTTTTCCTTTTCTTTTTTTTTTTCTAACCAATAAGACATTGCAGATCATATTTTTTTGTGACGAATTCATTACTGTTCTAAGATTTCTTCTTTTTTATGGCATCCCACTTGTATTTTATTTTTAGATTGTATTGAAAACATATTTTTTTTCGAAGTTTTTTGAAGTTGTCTACATCAATTCTGTTCCAGTGGAAAACATTCATATGATTTCTCAGTTTGGTATATACTTCTGTGACATAATGACTTTCTTTATGCTTCCAGGGATTTTTCACTGCCTGTTCATTCATATCAAAGTAGCTCTTGAACATTAACCACTATGGGCTTCTTCAGTTGATTTAGCAGGCATGCTGGGCAATGGTTAGGCTGGCAGGAAGGGGCTTCCCTTAACAGCAGGTTCCCATAAACAGGTTTGGTGATGTATGGGTTTCCTATTACTGCTTTAACAAATTATCACAAACTTAGTGGCTTAAAACAGCATGAGTTTATTATCTTATAGTTTTGGAGATCAGAAGACTGAAATAGGTCCCAGGGACTAAAAGCAAGGTGTCCATGGGATTGTACTCCTTCCAAGGGCTCTAGGGGAATATGGTTCCTGATTTTTCCAGCTTCTAGAGGCCATCCACATTCCTTGGCTTGTGGCCCCTTCTTCCATCTTCAAAGCCAGCAATGTAACATCTTCAATCTCACTAACTCTGACCTTTGGCCTCCCTCTTCCAGATTTAAAGGACCCTTGTGATTGATCACACTGGACCCACCCAAATAATCCAGAATATTTTAAGGTCAACTGATTAGCAACCATTAACTCCATCTGCAACCTTAATTTCCTCTGGACAAATAACATATCATATTCATAAGTTCTGGAGATTAGTACATGGTCATACTTGAGGGGCCATCATTCTGCCTACGTACAAGTGGCTTACAGTCTGATGGTCAGGCAGGTGTCCCCTGCACAGCCATGCAGACACGTTTCTTCTGGGCATGGCAAGTAGCTCTGGGAGTCTCAGAACCTCATGGGTCCTCTCTGGGTTCAGTTCAAGATCTGCTCCCTCTGAATAAGAGCACAGCAGGTGAGTAGAGGTGACCAGCTTCCCAGAGATGGTCCTAAGGTTTGGTGGGCGGGCTGGGCTTTCTCCACTCCCCACAACTCCACCTATTGCCAAGGATGTGGGCAGGACTGAGCCGGTTCTCAGCTTTCCCACTGCACTTCAGGAAAGGGCTAACAGAAGCAAAGCGGCCAGGCTGGGATTCTCCCCCGCACCTCTTTCCAATTTTCCTGCTCTTTGAAAACCTGTGATTCTGATCACAGTCACAAAGGAGAACCAATGATTTAAAGTTAGGCACACTGAAATTTTGAATTTGTGTTAAGAAATAAAGTAAAAAGCCCACAGACATTTTTCCTTATCTGTCCCATTGCAAATGTAACTCTAGAATAAAGAATGGAAAGACGGAGTACTATGCTAGTGGAGGAAAGCCCTACAGAAATATGACAAAGTACGAAGAATCTAGAATTAACCCCCTGCGCCCTAATTCCGTGGAAAGCTGTTCTCCCAGATATTTTCCCCACAAATGCAAATGAAAACGTAGTGTGGAGGGGAGGAGGGTGTTTAGGGTATGAAGCTAAAAGCTCAGGAAAGGAGGAATATTTTGCAATATCCTTTGCAATATCACATCTGGTCAGTATTTTCCAGTTTACACAGTGTGTCACAGATATTGCCACATTGATCCTCACAATAAAACTGTGAGGTCAGCTGGAAAGCTGTTGCGGGAACTGCAGCTCAGAGACAGCCCACATTTATTGCCTAAGGTGCTACAGGACTGAACCCCAATCTTCATCCTGTCTTATAGTTCTGTTGGCATTTTTTTCCCCCTCTCTGCCATTTTTATCTTTTATTCTTGATAAATTTTTGACTTACATTTACAGTAGGACAGAGAGGGCATCTTGTCTACTGGCTTTTACTTTATTTCCTCAGATGGCCTTGTGCTCTCCACAGCATATGTCCCCAGGCCCCCGTACCTGGGCGGCCGCCGCCACCTCGTAGCCGTCGGGGTTCATGGACGGCAGGATGTGGATGCGCGTGTCCTGCACGAGCCGCGCGACGCGCTGGTTCCCGCTGCGGAACTCCTCGCACAGGAACTCGGACAGCTGCAGCAGCAGCTCGCGGCCCAGCACCTCGTTGCCGTGCATGTTTCCCACATACTTGACTTCCGGTTCCACTGCAAGGGAGAGATGCACGTGCAGCAGGACAAAAGATGGGAAAGCTTGGAAGTGCCACTGACACCTAACCTTGCAAAGGGAACTTTCCCCTCTTTTTCCGTAAGGAGTATAAGAAAATTTCACTGGGTCTTTTCAAAAAGTCCCTGAGCCCCTTCCTAACCGATTGCAATGACAAAAGTTACAAAAATTCATGCCAGGCATACTAATGAATACCATTTATTGAACCCCCACGTTGTACTAGGCATCTATGTTCATTACTGTTAATCGTCATAGAAACCTGTAAAGTGGGCGTGATGAGCCTGGAGGTGAGGGTAGGAGGGACAGAAGAGGCGAAGTAACTTACCTGAGGTTGCCTAGCTAATGACGGATGCGGACCCATGCCCAGGCGGCATGTTCAGTCCATTTACAGCGCAGGCTGCTTCTCAGAGATGAACCTTCCAGAACAAGGATGGTTTCCCCCAAAACCTGCTATCATGATGTGTTCTAGGTTATGGCTAACAGTTGCTAATCATCCCAGTTGAAAACTTAACTCTCTTGGCACTTAGGAAACTAAAATGTGTCCTTCACACCTGAGGAGGACAAGTCTCCAAGCACAGAACAGGGAGGCCACTGCGTCTGACACCTTAGACTTCCCTCTGGCCACATTAACTGGCCACTTGAGATGAGAGTGGAGTATCTTAAAAGAGCCTCTGGAATCACTTAAAGAAAATCATTCTTGCCCCCTTTTAAAAGGAAGGAGAAAAGCTCTTGCCAAGTGATTTCTTTTCCACCCCACACTTTCCTGACTCTCCACTCTTCATCTCGCCTCCACCCGTCTAGGCCCAGTTCAAATGTCATTTACTCTGTGAAGCCATCTTGGGTTCTCCTTGCCAGGAGTGAGCTTGCTTTCGACTTCCCAGGTTTTATCTATTTTTGCACATGTTCTATGTCCTTTACTGGACCTGGCATTAGCAATGCCTATGATTTTTAATCCTATTTAGGACACACTCCATCGTTACGTAGTTTAGTCTACCTACAGCAGTCTTTTCCAAAGGAATGCTTGTAACCCACAAAGGTCACATGGTGAATTTTCCATAATGTGTATTCTTTAATCTTAGTGTACTTCTTTAACCTTAGAGTATGTCTTTCTTACTTTTCTTGGTGTTAAATTTTCCTTTCTTTTAGGAAAGGATGCGGATGGTAGATGGCACATAGTTCTAGTTTCATATCTTTATTCAGTAAAACAAAATTTGGAAAATCTGTTTTAGTTTCCTCCAATCTTTTTTATTAAATTAACAAAAACCTCTATGAAATCCAAGTCTGAAAACCACTGCCCTATAGAACCCAGCATAGTGTCATACACTTAGTAGGTGTTCGGTATCAAATTCTTTGGCTCTACTTTTAATATATCCAGAACACAACCACTTCTTATAACAACCACTGCTCTCATTTTGGTTCAAGACCCCATGCCTGGATTATTGCAGTAAATCTTCCACTTGCTGTCCCTGCCTCTGCCCAGCCCCATTAAATCTGTTCTCCTGAGTCAGGGGTTGGCAAAATTTTTTCTGTAAAGGGCTAGATAGTAAATCCTTTAGGCTTTGTGTGCTGTATTGTCTCTGTCACAGCTACTCAACCCTTCCAGCAAAAGCAGCCACGGGCAAGACAAAAGTGAATGGGCATGACTACATTCCAATAAAACTTCATGTACCGAAATAGGTGGCTGGCCCATGGGCTGTAGTCTGCTAACCCCTGTTCTAAATGATCTTTTAAAAATTTAAGTCAGATCATGTCCCTCTTCTGCTTAAAACTCTCCAGTGGCTTCTCACTTTACTCAAAATAAAAGCCCAGGTCTTCAGTGAGGCCTGTAGGGCCCTGCAGGATCTACTGTTCCCAGGGTCCCCAGCCACATGGCTCTGACCGTGTCTCTGGCCCTCCCATCGTTCACTCTGCTGGAGCCACTGTGGCCCCTTGCTCCTCCTCACACGTGCCAAGCACGCTCCACTCCTGGAGCTCTGCGTTTGCTCTTCCCTCTGCCTGCCATCTTTTCCTCCCCTATGTCAGCACAGCATGCCCATCTTTCAGAGCTCTGCTCAGAAACCATCTCAGTGGAGAAGAGTTTCCTGAGCATCAGAGACTTGCCTTCCCCTGGCCTCCACATATTCCCTATAGCATCTCTATTTTGTTGTCCTAATTTAGTTTTCTCTATGGTATTTATTTCCATCTGACACAATATGTATTCGCTTAGCTACCCATTTATTGCCAATCTTACCCCACTAGAATTTAGGCCCATGAGGGCAGGGTCTTTGCTTTATTCTCTGCTGTACTTCCAGAGTCTACAAAAGTGCTTGCATATTGTGTAGGTGATGAGTATTTATGGAATGAATGAATGAAAGGAATGAATGGATGAACAGCTAAAATTATAGGGCTTCAGAGAAAAGAGGGATCAGTCCTCACTGTTATATGAAAAAGCTTCAAGGAAGACCTTGAATGCTAGAAAGTATAGTAGCACCAAGAAGGGGAATGGAGTTGGGGGCTAATCCTATAATCTCAATTAACATCCACAAGCTTCCACAATGGATGTACAATCTGATTAGAAGTTTTTGCTGTGCAAGGGCAGCTTCAAAGCAAGGCAGTTATTCCCATTAACCACATAACCTTCCTTGAGCCTCTCCTTTGTAATTTTCTGAAGCTGCCATGGCCAGTCCATTGGGTGTGAGGTGTTTTCTTTTCTTTTCTTTTTTTTTTTTTATTACTTTGCTGGCAAAGGATGGGTGTGAGGTTTTTAAAGCAAGAGAGTGAGATTATATCAGTATTTAGGAAAATGATTCTGGCGTCTGTGTGCCAAATGGAAGGTTCAGAGAGTGGCAGTTAGGAGTCAGGAGACCAGTTAGGAATTCAGTGCAATAATCTGGGCAGGCTGTGATGGAGTCTAGGGTTGGGGGTGTGGAAGTGGAGAGGTAAAGAGAGATTTGAAGTTGACAGTTTGAGGGAGAAACTGACTTAACTTGAATATCAGTTCAGTTGTTATAAGCAAAGCAGTGAAAAAGTAGGGACAACTTAGACGTCCATCAATACACAAACAGTTAAATACAATCATGCAGTGAGATACTATGCAGCCAAAAAAATGAAGGTGTAGACCTACATTTACAGACACAGATGCTACTCAAAACAGACTATGAAATGAGAAGAGCACCTATAGTACGATCCCATTTTTATAAAAACAATTATATGTGTTTATGTGAGGGGGTTTAAATATGCACAGAAAAAAGTCTGGAAGGTTACACATCAATACGCTCACAATGGTTATCCGTGAGTGGTGGGATTATGGGTGAGTTTTATTATTATTTATTATCTAATTTCTAACTCTTAATCCAAACATGGATTGCTTTTATAACAGAAACAAACTAACCAAAAAGAATCCAGTAAATAAAACTAATACCCTAGCCTTCCACCTTTTTCTAGGGTACCACACTGTCACTCCCCAAAGAGAGATCTCTAAACACTTATAAGTTTCCTAGCACAACTAGGAGGGCTAATTGTCTCTGCTTATGTTTCCAGGGCCATCAGATCATGAAATAACTAATATTAATGGGAAAAAAAGAGAAGTGGGAGGGAAGGAGAGGGGATGGGGCTGGAGCAGGGAAGAAGACTCACCTTTTACCATTAAGGTTTGAGCAAACAGAACCTGGTGCCTGAATTGGGGCTGCAGCTGCTCGGCAGAGGCAGGGGCAGTTTGAGAACGAAGAGGGAAACACTTAGCCCAGGCCGAGAAAGAGGTAAACTACGTAGGTGGAGGGTTGCTCAGACCTCCCCAGAAACCACCCCAATAATTGGATTTGTCCGGAGGAACGGGTCCCGCCTCACACGCCCCAGCAGCTGCTCAGGACTTACAGGGCTCATGGATTCCAGGGTAGTCACTGATCTCCAGCACGTAGAGGTGTCTCCCCTGCACGCTGCGCCCCACGCTGTAGACCCGCGTGATTTGGGGGCATTCGTTGTGCACCTTGTACAGCGTCCGCACAAGGTCATCGTAGCGGTGGTGGCGAAAGGTTACCGGGGCAACCAACTTGAAGAGAAGGAGGTAGAGGAAGACTGAGAGCAGCTCTGACATCTTGCTGGGCTTGTTCAAAGAGAGCCACTGAAGTGCACTCCACTTCTGCAGACAGCCTGGCCTCTTCACCAGCAGGGGAAATCCCAGGGGCGCGAAGCAGCTGTGCCTAGTCTCCCGCCGGTAAACACCAGTGTGACAGCGCCTGGAAGGAAGTTCACAACTGTCCGTCCAACACTGGAAATTATTTATATAGTTCTGGAATAGTTATTCGTCTCTCCTCTCTCATTTCTCTTCCTCTCCTAACCAAGGAAAACCTTTGGAAAGGTTTTTGCATTTTACGGATTCTGGTTTACTGGTTAACTGAACTGTAAACAGGCTTCAATAAATAGCTTATTTTAACCCTTTGATTACCAGAAAGTTTTAAGCAAATTGCCCTGGGAATAAATTCCCTTCATTACAACTTATGAAAAGAGCTTCATGGCCCTTTTGATCCATCCCACGTGCTGGGGCCAGACTGTCTTTCTGAAGCACGGCTCTGTCTTGACCTTTTTTCCCTCAAAAATCTTTTAACACATATTATTAAGAAAATAAAAAATATTAGCCTCAGACTGGGAGGAAACAATTGTAAATCACACATCAGATAATACATCCATAATACATAAAGAACACTTACAACATGATAAGAAGACAACCCAATTAAAAAATGAGCAAAAGATTTGAATAGACATTTAAAAATGGGTGAAAGATATGAATAGACATTTCACCAAAGTAGATAAAGAAATGGCTAATAAAGCACATTTAAAGATGTTCAATATCATTAGTCATGAAGGAAATGCAAATTAAAACCATGAGATATCACTTCACCTCCAGTAGCATGGCTATAATCAAAAAGACCAACAATAACAAGTGTTAGTGAGAACAGAGAGAAACTGAAACACTCATATATTGCTTACGGGAATGTAAAATGGTACAACGACTTTGGAAAAAAGTTTGGCAGTTTCTTAAAAGGTTAAATATATACTTACTATATAACATAGCAATTTCACTCCTAGGTATCTACCCAAGAGATATGAAACATACATCCACACACAAAACTTGTACACGAATGTCCACAGCAGTATCATTCACAATAGACAAAAAGTGGAAACAACCCAAATGTCCATTAACTGCTGAATGGATAAATAAATATGGCATATCCATATAATAGAATATTATTTCACAATAAAAAGGAGCTAAGTACTGATACTTTGCACATGGATAGAGCTTAAACTTACTATGTCCAGTGAAAGAAGCCAGACCCAAAAGACTACGTATTGTGTAACTTAATTCATATGAACTGTTTAGAAAAGGCAAATATATAGAGACAGAAAGTAGATTAGAGGTTGCCTAGGGCTGGGAGTGGAAATGTGGGGCAACTACAAATGGACACAAAATTTCTTTTAAGGGTGATAGAAATTTTCTAAAATTAGATGTGGTGATGGTGATGGTTATACAACTCTGTAAATATACTAAAATTCATTGAATTCCATGCTTAAAACAGGTGAATTTTATGGTGTGCAAATCATATCTCAATAAAGCCATTTCAAAAAGGAAATAAAAACAATTAAGTACAGCCCCCAAAGAATTACACATAAGTTTTCCATACAACCCAATCATTTCATTCCTGGGTGCCTATCCAAGAGAACAAAGACTTGCACACAAGAATGTTCATAGCACCTTATTCATAATAGCCAAAAAGTGGAAACTACCCAAATGTCTATCCACTGGTGAAGAGATAAATGGAACGTGGCATATCCACACAAGTGAGCCTATCCAGCAATAAAGAGGAATAAATACTAACACACGCTACAATGTGGATGGACTTCAAACACACTATGCTAAGTGAAAGGAGCTGGACATGAAAAAACCATGTATTATGTATGATTCCATTTATATGAAATGAACTACAAAAGTAAACCTATAGAGACAGAAACTAAAACAGAGTTTGCCTGGGTTTGGGGATGGGAATTAACTGTAAACGGGCATGAGGGGTCTTACTGGAGTGCTGGATGTTATAACACTAGATGATGGTGATGGCTGCACAACTTGGGAAATTTACTATTAATAAAAATAATTTAATTGTAAACTTTAAAAGGGTGAATTTTGTGGCATGCAAATTATACCTCAATAAAGTTGTTTTTAAAAGAACCAAAGCTTCAATGGAAGTTTAATGCACTATAGTATAAAATTCAAATGACTCAGATGGCCTTCACGTCCTTCCTACAAGGTCCATTTGTGCCTTGTCATCCTACCCCTCACTCCAGTGCAGGGGCAGGATGCTCCTGTTGCTCCATCTACTGTCTTCAGAGCATGCTCTCAGTGCTGCCTTCCTGCTTTCATCCATGCTATTTCCCTACGCAGCTCAACCCAGCTCCGAGTCTTGGGTCTTCTTCACCATCCCTTGCAGTTGCTGCGACAGTCAGTCTTTGCATCTCCAGTTCTCCCTGTGCCTCTTGTGCTGGGCATCAGGTGTCCGGATGGAGTGCAGCCCTGCTGGCACCTGCTCCTGCCCTCTAGGATGATCGTCAGCCCCTAGTGCAGAGCTGGGCACAGGTCCTCAATATTTGTTGAATGAATGAACAAATGAATGAATGAGTCAATGAACCCATTATTGACTTCCCCCTTGCATTCTGCTGCTCTGTCTTTAGCAAATGTTCCCAAGAAAATCCTCTGCTTTTTACAATCAGTCAGTAAAGACAGTTATTCCTTCTTGAATATATTGGGTGAACACTATGAGCCAGTATGGCTCACAGACAGTCCAGGGGGTTGGCCCAAGGTAACTACTAAATTGACAGTACTGATAGAACCGTCACCTATATCCACTACTAAAATCCCATAATTTTCTGAGGCGATCCTGTCACCCCAGGTGGTGAAGGCAGGAATCAAGAGAGAAGGCAGAGAGGGCATCACTAAGGCTGTCACACATTAAGCCCTTGATCTAGGACAATATTGATTGTCACTACTGAGGCCTTGGCTTGTGACCCCAGATAACCCCCAACTGTTTCTCTGTAGGAAGAATGCCCATTTTTCTGGCAAATGGGCCTATAGTTCTTTATGAGGACCTTGCTCATGCTAAACAGACGGATCCCATTCTCTATGGGAGGGATGCCCCTCCCTATCTGTTTGCACTGTGGGGTCTTGTAAACAAAGAAAACCCTCAGTAAACAGGAAATATCAGTGCTGAGGTTGGGATGCCTTCCCTGGAATTCCATAGAGTGAACACCCTGGAGCCAGAGGGCATACACCGCCCCTTAAAGCAACTAGGAGTAAAAGGTGCATGGGCTTGAGTGTCTGACGGATATTATTTTAAATCCAAGTACAAACTTTCTTAGACACTTGACTTGGGCAAGTGACTTAACTTCTCTAAACTTCAGTTAGGGGGAAATACAGCTCCTCCCTCATGGGTTGTTGTGTGGATCAAATAAGATGATGCATGTACGGCCTTTGCACAGCACCTGGCACATTGTAAGGGCTCAGTAAATATTACTCATACTAGCAATTGTAGCAGCAACATCATTAAGCATCTACTCTGTGCTAGAGACCATGCTAGGTGATGGGAATTCAATTCATTCGTTCAACAACTACATATAAAACCTTTACACCTAAAGGCCAAAGGCTTTGCATATAATATCCTTTATGATCTAGAACAAAACCAACAAAGATCCTGTGCATGTATGTGGTGCTTATATTCTAGCAAAGACACAGGCACCATTAAGAGTGAAAAAGGCAGTCTCTTTCCTCAAAGACACAGACAAGCAAACACAACGCTGAGGGAGGAGTGATGGTTGTAACCACGTGGGATTACCACGCAGGTTCACCTAACCACCTAAGACAGCAGGAGTTGAACCAGATTATTTCTAGCGTCCTTTCTCTCCCATTACTAGGCATAGTAATGGCCCTCTTAGAGGCGTCCACATTCCCTGGAACCTGTGGGATGTTATATTACCTGGCAAGCGGGGACGAAGTTTGCTGATAAAATTAAAGTTGCTAATCAGCTGGTCTTGACCTGAAGAAATCATCCTGGATTATCCCGATGGGCCCTACGCAGTCACAAGTGTCCTTATGAGTAGAGAAGGAGGCAGGAGAGTCAGAGTCAGAGCGATGAGATGTGAGAAAGACTAGACCAGCCACTTCTGGCCATGAAGATGCAGGAAAAGGGGTCACTGGCGGAGGACCATGAGCACCCTCTAAACGCTGTGAAAGGCAAGGAAACTGACACTCCCCAAGAGCCTCAAAAAGGAACGCAGTTCTGCCAGCACCTTGATTTCAGTCCAGTCACACCCATGTCAGACTCCTGATCTCTAAAACTTTAAGATAATAAATTTATGTAGTTTTAAGCCACCAGCTTTATACTCATTTTTTACCATAGCAATCGGAAAGGAAGACGTTCCCAAATACCTTAAGTCTGGGGCTCTCGGTGGGAGGCTTGAGCCAAACGCTTCACTGCCTGACGTCCTCCCAGCGTCTGGACTCCAGTCTTGCGAAGCCAGCCCTGCAGACGGCTGTGTAGGCTTAGACGAAAGGGCACTCCCAGAGTTCTCATGGTTTCTTTTCTTCACCCTAATTTTAGGCATTTCCTTCTTTCTAGGTTCTCAGTGTCCTCACAGCTGTCTCTGCCTGGACAAACACGTCTCTACTCTGCCTTAGGCAAATATCAATAATGCTTTACAATTCTACATTGCCTTAGAGGGTACCAACTACTTCCTTATTTATCCCTCACAGCAGCCCAGGGAGGAAGGCACTGTAATTCCATTTTAGAGGAGACATTTCGCAGAGTCACATAACTAGTAAGTGCTGGAGGAGGGCCTGGACTCTATGCCCTCTGGCACAGTTAGCCCAATACCCTACTCGACTCATTCCAGTGGGTACACATATGGAACAGAACTAGAGAAATGTGAGCAAAGAGAGTATAGTAAAAATTGGACAGTGTTGGGAGGAGGAGGGATATTTACTCTCAAGTGGAGAGGTGGGGGCAATCATCCTTTTTCCCTTTGTCACCACTCCCTAGACCCTAGACAAAGGAGAGACGAGTATGGGGAAGAGAGTGAGGGTGAGCACAGCCCTGTGTAGGCAAATGAACCAACTTGCCCCACCCAGACCTCCAGTTATCCTAGTTTTAAAATTTCTTTCTTTGTATCCTCCAGCAGTAACTCTGCAGAGCAGTCTTGCTATAATTTAATTCTGCTCAAGAAATGTTAGTTGACGGGACCTGCAACCAAACCAAGAGTTCAGCTCAATTCAAACCACCAGTCACTCTCAGTGCGAGGACAGTGTAGAGCAAAGGGAACCTGGCCAAGCCTGGGCAGTCAGGAAAGTCAGACCTCGAACAGACCAAGCCCTTTCCAGTTCTCTTTCCCACGCATCTCACGCGTCTGAGCTCAGCGCAGTGATCAATGACACTGAGAGATCTTCCCCGATCATCCCATCTAAAGAGACCTCCCTGGTTCTGCTCAGTCTCCTCATCCCGCTCGTTTCCATCAAGATGTCAGACGATCAGTCTATAAGTACCTGTTTATTTGCTTCCTTGTTTATCGGCTGTCTGGCCCAATAGAAGATAAACTCAAGGAAGGCCAAGACTAAATTATCTGTTCACCACTTAATCCCAGTAGAGTATGCTGAATAAATAATACAAACGATGTTATGTATGAACTGAGATCTGAGATCTGAGTAGATGTTAACCAAATGAAGGTGTGGGGAGGAGTGGGGGGTGGAGCGGGGGAAGTCTGTGAGAGGGAAGAGCGTGTTGGTCCCTCCTGATTTCACCCTGACTGTTTGAGTTGGCCCGGGTCTGTCCTCGAATTTCTTCTCTTTTCCTGCACCTACTCCCTGATGATCTCATCTACAAATCCCACTATAAGCCGGTAACTCTCGAAAGCCTCTCTCTTGGTTCTATGTCTCTGAGCTCCAGAACTGTACGTCCCACTGCCTTCCTCCCATCCCGGCTAGATCTCCAGCAGGCATCCACGTCCAATGCCGCACACTGGCCTCCAGTCCCCGGGGTCAGCAGAGCCCAACGGGGACAAACTGCGTCCAGTTTTCTTGAGAGACTAGTACATCCTATTTACATATGTGAGAACCACTAAAACTTAAATGATTTACCCAGATCACATAGTTTACATGTGGCAGATCTGGAGGTGAAACTGGCTTTCTGACTTTAAAGTCCGGGAGCTTTCTACAGCATGGCAATGCGGCCCTCATCTTGGCCGGTATACGTTGTGAAAACTGCCTCTAATCTGTTCCCATTCTTCATGCTATCTGAAAAATAGTTCTTCTTAAAAAATGAATTCATGTGCTTATGTCAAAATGAAATACTTTTGTTGTAAAAATGCAGATAACATAGACAAGTACAAAGAGAAACATAAAATATTACCCCCTACTCTGTCATCTGGGAATAACCACTGATATCAATTGGTGAAAATCTTACAGGGTTAACATTTGCTGCTTCTCTCCTTTGCTTCCCCAAATTGGCAAATATTACCATGATTAATGCAATTTCTTAGGCTAAAACTTAGGACCCATCCCACAATCCTTTTCTCTCTTTTTTTTTTTTTTTTTTTTGAGAGAGAGTCTCACTCTCTCACCCTGGCTATAGTGTAGTGGTGTCATCATAGCTCACAGCAACCTCAAACTCCAGGGCTCAAGCAATCCTCATGCTTCAGCCTCTTGAGTAGCTGGGACTACAGGCATGCACCACCAAGCTCAGTTAATTTTCCTGTTTCTTGTAGAGATGGGGTCTTGCTTTTTCTCCCAGGCTGGCCTCAAACTCCCGGCCTCAAGTGACACTCCCACCTGAGCCTCCCAAAGTGCTAGGATTACAGGTGTGAGTGATACGGCCTGGCCTACAATCCTTCTCTTTATCTCAAGCCCCATATCAGCAAGTTATACTGACTCTGCTTGGAAATATATTGGAATCTGACAACTCCCAGCTTGACCACTGTCATCATAGTCCATGTCACTGTATATTTCTTGTTTGGATAATGACCATAGCCTTCTGAATAGTCTGTTTCCATTTTTGCCCCATCAGTTTTTTCCTCTACACAGTAGCCTGAGTGAGTGTTTAAAAACACATAAATCAGGCCAGCCATGGTGGCTCACGCCTCCAATCCTAGCACTCTGGGAGACTGAGGCAAGAGGATCGCTTGAGGTCAGGAGCTCGAGATCAGCCTGAGCAAGAGTGAGACCCCCGTCTCTACTAAAAATAGATAAAATTAGCTGGGCCTGGTGGTGTGTGCATGTAGTCCCAGCTACTCAGGAGGCTGAAGCAGGAGAATTGCTTAAGCCCAGGAGTTTGAGGTTTCAGGGAGCTGTGATGATGCCACTGCACTCTAGGCAGTGTGACAAAGCAAGAGTCTGTCTCAAAAAAAAAAAAAAAAAAGACGACAAAAAAGAAAAAAACCAAAAAACGAATCAAATTCTTTTCCTACTCAAAGTATTTCAGTGAGTTCTCACCATACTTAGAACAAAAAATTCTTACGATGACATAAAGGTCCAGTAAACAGCAGTCACAATGTCCTTCTTTCTATTCCTTGAACATATCAAGCTCGTTTCTGCCCCAGGGTCTTTACACTGGCTATTTTCTCTGCCAGAAATGCTCTTCTAAATTTTTTCATAGCTTTTCCATTCCCATCACTTAAGTCCATGCTCAAATACCACCACCTTCAAGTGGCTGGCCCTGACCTCCCGCTCAAGACCAGTCCCCAAATGCTACTCCTTATCATTCTCTACCCACTGACTTAATTCTTCTTCACAATACTTACCATTACCAGAAAGCATACTATATAATTATTTGTTTCTCTTTTTTCTGTGTCCCCTACTAAAATGGAAGTTGCATGAAAGCAAGGATTACAGTTTGTTTTATCCACCCCTCTGACTCAGCACTTAGAACAATGCCTTGCCCATACTAGGTCCTCAATAAATGCTTTAAAATGTTTAATGATACTTGTTACAACCTCGAAAACATGACACTAAGTGAAAGAAGCCAGACACAAAAGACCACTTAGTGTATGATATTACTTATGTGAAATGTTCAGCATAGGCAAATCTATAGAGACAGAAAGTAGATTAGTGGTTGCCTAGGGCTAGGGCATTGGGGGGTTTGGGAAATGATGGACAAGGGGCACAGAGTTCCTTTCTTTGGGATGATAAAATTATTTATCATTTTGGTGATAGTTGCATAACTGTGAATATACTAAAAGCCATCAAGTGGTACACTTTAAATGGGTGAATTTTGTGGCATGTGAATTATATTTTAATAAAGCTGTTAAAAAAGGGGCAAACGTCCCACAGTTTCACATACCACTTCCACTTACATCCCATAGGCTAGAACTTATAGCCTTGCCTATCTGTGAGGGAGGCAGACAAATATAGTTCTTTATCCAGGACAACCATGTGCCCAGCTAAAAATCAGAGGTTTTATTACAATAGAATGATATTTTAGAACACTGGCCATCTCTGCCCACCCTCAGTCAGACCTTAGAGCATGTCAGTCCACCCACAGAGGATCACTGGATGGACTTCGCAGGAACATGACACTTAATTTTAGGGAAACTGATCTCTTTCCCAGGGATGTGTTGGCTCTATGTCCTTACATATTTTGGATCAAAAGTCACTTCATTTGGCAGTCATTCTTCATCGTTTTGTTTTTGTAACTTTTTTCCTTCTTCCACTGAACGTGGAAGTTTCTTTTTTTTAGTTTTTGCTCTCTTATTTTGCTTTCAATTGGTTTCAAGAGTTGGAACTGGATTCAAAATGCGCTTTTCCCATCATCTTTAACTTGAATTTGCCAGAATAAGTATTCTTGAACGTATTTTCTTCTAAACTCAGCTCTGTACAATCCTTCCAGAGTTTACCCTACTTTTTGCGTCGAGCCCAACCTCCAGGGCTGGATGTTCAATGCTGTCTACAGACAGCTCGCTCCTCCTCCCCAGATGAACTCCCCATAGCACCCTACCACCACTGTCTGCTCCAGTCATGTTTCGCATTTCGATAACAGTTTCATATAAACTGTAGAGTGCGGTGCATCTGATAGTTGTATTTCTTATCTTCTCATTGCTTTGGCTTTACCCCTTTGCCTGTTCCTCAGGGACCGCATATGCAACCTGTATGAATCTAAATGCAGTGTCTCTCCCTGCCACCCCCATAGCTGCTCCTCTTGGGAAATGGCACCACCTGTCGCCCAAGCAAAAAAAAAATTGGGAGCCATTCTAAGTGCTTTCTTCTCACTCATGTCACACGTTTACTTATTCAGTGTTCCGCCTGACGATCCTCACAGCTGGCCCTCGCTTGCCCCCTCTGCTGCTGCTGCCTCAGTCTGCTCGGTCTGTCCCGCCTGGGTCACTTCAACAGCCTCCCATCAGTCCTCCTGCCCGGGATTCCGCCCCCTGCCTCTGCACACGCCACACAGCCACCACCGGGATCTTTCTTCAATGCAAACCACATCTTGCCTCCTCTTGCCTCTCCCTTCTCTGTTTAGCTCATCTAATTGGTTCTCCCTTCTCCTCAGTTAAGTCCAAACTTCTCTACTCGGCAAAGGCCCTCCAGGCCCTTAAGTCTCAGGTCTCCACAGCGTCAGATCCCCTCCTCACCAGCGCCCTCCCTCCTCCTAGCCACACCCAGCCACTTGCAATCTTTCAAAAGCCTCTGTGTTTTTGAACATCTTCTCTCCCTCCATTTGGAAAAGTTAGCTGATTCATAATTGTGTTTCAAACATAAGTTCAAGCATCATTGTCTCTAAACCTTTCTGACCTCTTTCCCCAGTCTGATTTCAGTGTCCTTCCTTTGTGTTTCTGTACAATTCTGTGCATACTTCTCCATAAACGTTACATTATGCCATAATTGTTGGCTTATTTGTGTGTCTTCCCTGATTAAAATATAAGTTACTGAAGGACAGGGATCCTATCTTATTTGTTTCTGGATTCCCCCAGCCCCTAACGTGTATACGTGGCATGTAACACGCATTCTTTTTTTTTTTTTTTTGAGACAGAGTCTCACTCTGTTGCCCGGGATAGAGTGAATGCCATGGTGTCAACTTAGCTCACAGCAACCTCAAACTCCTGGGCTCAAGCAATCCTTCTGCCTCAGCCTCCCGAGTAGCTGGGACTACAGGCATGTGCCACCATGCCTGGCTAATTTTTTCTATTTATTTTTAGTTGGCCAATTAATTTCTTTCTATTTATAGTAGAGACGGGGTCTTACTCTTGCTCAGGCTGGTTTCAAACTCCTGACCTTGAGCCATCCTCCCGCCTCGGCCTCCCAGAGTGCTAGGATTACAGGCATGAGCCACCGCGCCTGGCCGTAACAAGCATTCTTGTTGAAAAGCAATAATAAATAATAAACTAGCTCCTCTGCATTTACATTTTGTTGATTTTTAAAAAGGACAGGAAATGACTATGTGGAATTTCAGAAAACTAGGCTCTGCCGTATGCCCCACTAACCCTACTCCAACAGGGCAATTATTGGTTTGGTGGCATGTTGACT